>JAWLRI010000505.1:560222-582625 GCA_034781795.1 Crypturellus tataupa
CAGCGTGCGGGTCGCGAGGAGCTGCTGCCGCTGTCGCCGCCGCCGCCGCCTCCCTCCGAGCAGGAGCTGCCGCGCCGCGAAGGGCCGCCCCGGCAGCACTTCCTCCTTCCGGGGCTCCCGAGCAGGAGGAGGAGGAGAAGGCGGAGGGAAGAGGCGCCCCGGGCTCGAGCCCGCCCAGGCCGCTGGGCGCGGCGGGCACGCGCCTGACGTGGCGCCCTGCGAGGGGAGCGAGCGAGCGGTAACGGCTGCTAACGGTCCCGTAACGGCCCAGTAACGGCTCCGTAAGGGCCGAGAGAGAGGTAGGGGCCGCGGCGCGGCGCGGAGCGGAGACTGCGGGGCGGGCGGGTCCCCATGGGCACCGGGGAGAGGCTGCCCCGAGCCCGGGGGTCCGCGGCTGCGGGAGCCCCGGGAGGAAGCGGCCGGGGGGGCTGAGGACGCTTAAAACAGAAGAACTGTTTAAAAAGTCAACAATGCCTCTTTTGTCCTTTTATTTATTTATTTATTTATTTTGTGTGTGTGTAAACGCGAGAGTTTATTTATTTAATCCTTCAAACAAAGAGGGCTCTTCCCAGTAGTGTTACTCGCAAGCACCTCCAAGCTCCATTCCCTCGTGACAGGCTTAGATTTTGAGCAGTGCCTTTTTGCCCGTGCTTGGAATTGCACGGGTCTCTGCTAGCTTAAATGTTTATGTTCTGACACGTCGACTGAGCTGCAGCGCTGCGACGTGAGCCAGAAAGAAGCATGGTGTTTTTGTCTCTGATAGCTCTAAACCAAAACCCCACAAGGTGCTGTTTGCTGGAAGATTTTTATGCTTAAAAAATCCGCACGGTACCTCCAGCTCATTTTAAATATACACTTCCATAGTCGTGGAAAGGCAACTTTCTCAATGCCTGAATCTACTGGGGCCTTACTTTTAGCAGAGGGGAACAGGTAGCTTTTCTTTTATATAGATATATTATTTATCTATTTTATTATTTTTAATAAAATCATTAAAACAAAAATATTTCTAAATTGAATCTTGATTTGCAGTCCTGTATTTCAGAATGATAAAATATACCTTTTCTCTTTAATGTGCAATAGGCCAATTTTTTTAAAAAAAATCTACAAGTAAAATAGGATAGTGAAGTTGATTATCATCATGGTGTTGTGATTTTGAGTATATCTTGAAAATAGCTTATTTCATTAGAGGTAGCTATTCTGGAAAGGGGGAATTAATTTAAGTGAACAATTGGTTATTAAGAGAATGTGAAAGCTGTAGTTTTATAGTGTAAGAATGAAATTTTGAACAAAAAAAAGTATTGAGTAGTAGAAAGTATTGTGACCCTTCAAAGAATCATGCAGCTAGAAAACATAGTAAACATTAAATGAAACATTTTTGGGGTGTGTTTGTGTAACTAAAGGGAAGAAGATCATATCCAGGAACACTTGCAAATAGTTAGTTGTGGAGGGTATTTTTGTTCAATGGGTTCTGTTTTGTTTGCGTATTTTTCTAGCTCTCTCTTTTGCTTCCACTTCTTAAGGGCACAGAATGTCTGAGGTTAAGCAGAGGAAAAGAGGCGCTTCTTCCAAGACCAATGAGGATTCACAAAAGGCCAAGAAGGACGGTAATCATGGGAAGCTGGTAAATCCCAGGACTGGGAGGAGTTGCTCTTGGGTAGACTCACGATCAGCCTTGAGCCTAATATCTCTTGTCATTTGCCTGGTGCTGAGCTGGTAGGTAATCCTCTATAGTAGATTCTTTTGTGATTCAGTCATGGACAATATGATTAGTAATGTTTGAATATAACATTTGGGTTAAAAGCTTTTTCTTCATGGGAACGTATAAAGCAGGAACGTAAAGCTAGAAAGCATCAAGAAAAGAACAGTGATAATCACAAGAAGCATGTCATACAGTGAGGGGTTATAGAAGCTTGATCTGTTTTGTCCTGCTGAAAGCTTAGCAGATGCCTTGCTCGTGAACTGTAGATACGTGCTTGGGTGACTGCATGTAGTTGTGAAGAGCAAATTAATCTGACAAAAAGTGCCAGGCTCAGTGGGCAGGAAACAAATCATCAGTGGATTGAAGTACAGTTGTAAGTACTTTGCTCATCAAGTAGAGTCTTGAAGTAAACATCAAATATCCTTGTAAAAGGTGTTCTAGAATATCCTCATCAGTGTGACATCAGTACCTAGCAATGGCACTAGGTGTCATCAGTATTTTTGGTTCCTCCAGAAGCTATGAGTGTCATGCAGAAACAATATGATGAAATTCTCAGAATTCTAGTGCAAGAAATAAAAACAGTTTAGTACATTCTTGACTTTAGTCTTCATTTTGAGGCATAGTTCCTACTTATTTTAGTATTATCTAGATTTCTTTATGTAAATTTTTGAGAAACAGAATGCCCCTGCTTAAACTATTTTACGAATATATTTTTTGCATCTATATAGATATCATTTTAGCTTTTATTGCATAGCTTAGACTATACAGACCGTATTATAGATCTTTTGAAACTCTTATATTAATTGCTATGTAATTAAACAAAACCAACTATAAAATTACAAAAGCAAAAATAGAGTATTTAAAATTTTCTGTATTGTTCTAGATGCATTTGTTCTCATCTGAGAGGCTCTTTGAATAGTCTACAGCTACATATACTATCCCTGGATAGTCTACCTAGTCATCCATGCACCTTGCTTGGGAATTGATAAACATTCAGTACTTTTTTTTTTTGTCCAGCTGTCTCATTTCCTTTGTAACTTGACAAAATGTTGATAATTCAGCTACCAAAGTCACAGTAAGCAAATGAAACATATATATGAAGTAGAGGATTGAGATCTCCACTTCTTTCTACTTGTTCACAAAACTAGCATCATCAGAACAACAGCTAGTCAAGTTTTCCTACAACACACCCATAGGTTCTCAGATGGTTACAGTTAAACAAAATTAGAGCTAACCAGCTTTTCTAAATACAAAGTTCCTTTGCATGATTTTGTGATGCCTTGCAAGAGTCAACATTAATTTAACTGTATTTTATTTCCAACAGTTACATAATACTTTTTTCTTTTTTCAGTTTGATGAGCATGCTATGTAAAATGAGGCACCTTCTAATGTTTTCTTATTTTTCTGCTTCTATTGGAAATTGATAACTGTAGTAAGCCTCATTTAAACTCTATAGTTTTCCTTCATATATTGATGTAGCAAACTTTATGAATGCAGGTATTTGTGAAATCAGATTCTATTATTATATATGTCAAATATATTATAATTTACTATTTACTTTTTCAATTTGCAGGTTCCTTTTTCAACAGTCAAATCGATTTGATGATATGGAGAAAAAGTATATTTTTTTACAGCAAGAAACTGAAAAATTCTTAGACATGGAAAATAAAGTTAATTTAATTTCTGAAAAGGTAATCATTAACATCTTATTGATAATCTGTGAACATTTGATGGTGTGTTATTTAATTGTCATTTAGTCAAATGTAACTAACTTTTCAAGATCAATATTTATAACATGTTCTATTTGTCTGTGGGCAGGCATTGTTTGAGTATTTCATTGAAACATTTGTGAAAGATAGCACATGAAATTAGGTCTGACTTCTGATATGTTATAGGTTCATTTATGGATTTGCCACGGAAGCCTGGCCAAGTTATTTTCCCTCTCTTTGTCACTTCTCTGCACCTTTAAAATGGAGATAAATCTGATTATCTACCTCTCCTTGAAATACTTAGAAGACAAAAATAGTGTAAAGCACTAAGGTATTATATTTGCAATAGGACAACTAAAAAGGAGAGTTGATGCTGTGCTGCTTAGTATTAGTTATTTAAACTCTTCTTTATTAACTGTGTGTTTGTATTAGAATGTCAGCCTTACTGAAAAAGAATAAGGAAATTGTACTCCTGATGAAAACAGTGGCAAAAGTCTTGCTGACTCTCAGAACCAGTGTTTTACCATACAATTTAAAGCTGAGCTTATGCCCTTAATGATGAAAAACAATAATAATTATTATTATTATTGTCCTATTTTAGGAAACAAGTTTGTGTTAATGTTATCAGTGTGACAGTGTCACATTGTTGTTTGTGGACATCAGTATACTCTTTATATCCCGGTATATTTCTGCAGAAACTACACTGTTTTATGCACAACCCTAATTCTGCCAGTACTGTGCTGCATATAATTCAAATTTATACTGATTTGAAGAAAATTCACAGGCATTTTTGTATAATAGATCAGTTTTAGAAATACGAAAGACATACTGAAGCAGCAGTTATGTTTTTCCCCTTGCTATTTTACTTTCCTTTCTGTATCCCATTAGCAAATAGAAAACTTAGGTCGACAGATACAGAAGTATCCATGTACCTTACAGATAATGATGAGAGTACAGCATGGCTTACACCAGTAATGTTATTTTAGCGATGATCTCATAATGTTGTCATTTATACATGATATAATTTGGTTATTTATATACCACACTTTGCTTAATTTCCATGGAACATTTTGCAGCATGATGTGTTTTACTAAACAAACAAACATTAAAAAAAAAAAAAAAAAGGGAAAATAAGGGTTTGACAACAAAGAAAATGGCAGGTATTCTATAAAAAGACAACAACAAATATACTCTTTTCTATGACTCTTGCATGCTAGATTACTCAGCAACAATATTTTAAATATCAACTGTGAAAACAGTATTATAGGAGGTCTGTAACAACCAAAGTGGCTTCCATGGGCCTGAGTCTTGGAAATCTTCATTGCCTTCTGTTGAATTAATGGAAGTAGTCTTCTAGTCTAATCTCATTAAGTAGACACGGACATTGTTTTGTGTTACAAATGCAGCTTGAGTCTTCTGAAAGTATCCTACAAGACACTACCTCCTTCAAGTCTGTGGTGACTGAGTTTGAGCAGGAAGTATCTTCTCTTCGTAACATCGTAAATGATATTCAGAACAGTGAACAAACTCTCTCTGTAAAGATGCAGAGCATTAATGAAAAGTTCCAAAATGTTACAGATTCCTGGAGAAGCAGCTTGGATGAAATGACCACAAATACTGCTGGGTTAAAATCTGAAGCAAAGTTCATACATACAGAAGTTACTTCCCAAATTAATGAAGTTGATCAAAGAAGTAAGTCCCTTTCTGAAAGATTAAAAGATTTGGAAGACAGTACAGCCAGAAATATTAGAACTGTGAAAAGGCAAGAAGATGATGAGTTCTCTAGAATCGAACAAAAGTTGAATTTGCATGCAGAGACAGTTGAAAAACTAGAAGAAGAACAGGATAGTTTGTTAGCCGAAGGCACAAAACTGAATCAGAAATGTACAGACTATGAACCCAAAATTGAGGAGTGCAAGACCCATTTACCAACAATAGAAAATGCTATTCACTCCATTCTTCGGTTATCAAGTGAATTGTTAAGTATGGAGAAAAAGATAGAAGCCTTGACAACACAGCTATCTACTGTGGAAAATGATATGGTGAAAACTCACTCTCGCACACTGGAGCTGCAGGAGGTTCTTGAAGGCACACGGTATGATACCGGCATATTGAAACTGCAGAATAAGAGAGTGGTTTGGGAGGAAGTAGCACCTGATTTTAAAGTGTCTTCAAATACTAAAGAAGTAACTACTGAAGACTCTGAATTTAGAAAATGATCAGAGGGAGGATATTATGTTAATTTGGACTTAGAATTTTCATTGATGGAAAAACACTTTAATCAGTATAAGCAATGTTTCTATGATTACTTTCATATATTAAGGATGGCAGAATATTGTAATCATTTTCAATGGATAATGGATCAGATTTAAATGAAAATTAAGACTAAAGAGGATAGAGAGCCAGATATAGTTGGAGGAGGCAAGAAGTATTTTTCATAAGTATTATTTTCAACACTGAAAGTTCTTTTTTTATTAAAATGAATTTTGAAGCAAAGTATTTAGATAAAATAATAAAGCTAAAAAGATTATATTTTCTCTACTTGGCTTTCTATATTATTGTATTTTGTTATTATATTCCATGGATTTGTAGCACAATGAAAAAAATAAGTAATTATCTCTAAGAAGAGATAATATATATTGTAGATTCTTTTTAATGTATTACATACCATAGTATGTGTTTGCAGTATATACTCTTGAGTGTCAGAATTGTTGTGGGGAAGCTCCATATTTTATTATGTAGAAGAAAGCACTGAAAAGTACATTTCTAACTGCTTATTCTGAAGCTTGGATACAATAGCATGGTACAACAAAAAATACTAGCAAAATACCCCTACTGATAATCCTTTTGTGAAACTTGTTTTATAAGCAGGGACTTACATAGTGGCTTGTGTGTTACGATTTTTTGACTCTATACAGTGGTCTCATTACACCATCTTTCCTACAATTTAATTCTTAAAATCACTATCACTTTGTTACCCAGTGAAGTGCTCAGACCACATAAGAACTGAAGTTCTTGCTAGCAGATGAGCTTGTTATTGCTCTTCCATTACTTCATTTGCACTTGATGATCTGTCACTTTATTAGATCTTCTGTACTGTTAGAAACAACTACTAAGGTTTTCTTCTGCAGGCTGTTCTCTGTTAGGTATTGCTCAACACGTGTGGTATTGCTTTGTATTCTGAAGTGGAGAAAAAAAAAAAAAAAAGGAAACTGTTAGGAGTGTCCCCTTATACTATTTTTCAAACCTTGGTCAAATAAGAGCTGCAAAATAAGTTACTCAAAGCTGTTCAGTCATGCACTTTCAGTATCTAAAAAAAAAAAATTTTTTTCACAGATCTACTTAAACCAGAAGGAATATTGCATAATATGTCTTCACTGTACATTGAAATTTGGATCTCAAGACAGCCATACATTAGTGTCCGTGGATTTACATCTGTTAATTTCTGATTTCTCATTTCTGAATTCAGAAAAATAAATTGCCTAGTAGATAGTATCACTTCCTTGTAAATAAGTTAGGTCTGAATTAAATTACTTTTTGGTGTATTCATTTACCTAGAACTGTACTGAAGAGTTAGTAGTGCAGTTTCAAGAGACTTTTAAACTTAAATTTGCAAATGTTATAAAATCCCCTAGTCTTTCTCTTACTTTCACAGTGTTCTTTCCTAAAAACAGGGCTTCCTGTCAATTTAAATTTCAGAATAGTAAAATATTTCATTAGACTATGGCTTTAATTTTGATGTGAGTTGTCAAATATTTTTATTTGTATCTCTCTAGTGTGAAAAGACTTGGAACTTAATGGAACAGCTGGAAAGTCGTCAATTAATTTCTCACGTTAAGCAACTCCAGGAAGATATATATGCCATGAAAACGTGGTCTAGCGGCTTAATTCGAAAAGAAGAAGAGCTGCAGAAGAATTTAACAAGCCTTTTTCATGCAGTTGCAAGTATTGAAGAGAATACAGCTTCTGTAGCAAAAAATATAACTTTGAAGATAGTGACAGTAAAAACTGACATAAGGCGCATTTCCGGCCTGGTTTCAGATATGACTGCTTTGACAGATTCTTTACAAACACTAGAAGATAAAGTGGATAAAGGTGAAAAAAAGACAGTAGAAAACATAGGTGACCTGCTTTCCAGTAGCATTGACAGAAGTGCAAAACTACAAAGCGTGGCATCCAGTAATGCAAGAAGAATTGAGCAAATTAAGGCAGCCTTATCAGAGTTAAGGAATGATTTCAACAAAAATTCGGATAGACTTTTGAATCTTGAAAGTGACAGAGTGAAGGTGCTGAAGACAGTTACATTTGCAAATGATTTAAAGCCCAAGATGTACAATCTAAGGAAAGATTTTGCCATCTTGGAACCTTTGTTAAATGATCTAACCCTGAGAATAGGAAGATTAGTTGACGATTTTCTACAACGGGAAAAAGAAATTGCTTTATTGAATGAAAAAGTGACAAATTTAACAAGAGGTCAAACTGAGATCAAAGATATGAAAGATGAAATAACCAAGATTTCAGACATGAATTGATGGCTATGAAATGGCACTGCCTGAAGAACAGTAGTGTTTAAGGCAGAGGTAACTTTGTCACACACAGTAGGAAGAAAGAGGGCAATACTTGAAGGCGTCAGGGAGTACTGCAACCCAACTAGAAGCTTGTCCTCTCCTCATGAAGAGCACAGCAAAATTCATAGCAATTTAAAGGAGCAGCAATCATGCTACTCAAGCATCAGTAAAGAATGTGTCTCTGTGCAGGTGTGAGTCTTTCTGAAGAATGACAGGTGCTATATTTAATAAATTCCTTGTTTTATACAATAAAACAGTGTAAAAACATACAGTGGTGTTCCTAATACAGAGTTTGCTTTCACAAATAAAGCAAGACCCAAGACGGACATTTATTCAGCTTCCATTTGCTACTCTGAAGGAGGGAATAAAATTGTGGTCTCCAGATAGAGTTTAAACACAAGTTCATAAAACTGCATTAGTAGTTTGATATTTGTCCCAGTACATTAACTCTATGATTAGCTTCCTTGTGTAAAAAAAATATTTAAAAAGGCAAATACAAGGATCCTCAGAAATACTGTTGATGCTCTTTAAAAAGTTTTGTTCAGCATTCAGCTGGAATAATTTGCCAAAGATTTATGATGAAGAATTTCTGTGCCTTGTCATCACATCACTGTGCAGCATTATGTGTGTGAAACAGAGAATCATGTTTATAGGTGAGCATTTTCTGAGAGACCTACTAACACTTTTAACGTTCCTCTCCCTGTGTCGCTGTATCTGTTCAGGAATCCCAATAGCATTATGAAATCATTGTTAGTTATATAAATATAACTAAATATAAAAATATAAATATAAAAAAGTATATATATATATATATATATATAAAATACTATGGGGAGCAGCAAACCTATATGCTCAGAAGTGTTAGTAAGTTCAGTGTTAGTCCTTGAAAGGGGGATCTGTGGCAGAGTTTAAGATATGAGATACACGTTTGAATATGCGGGAGGGCATAGACTGAAGTGGCACAGTAATGAGTTTAGCAGAGGAAGGAGGGTGAAATGCATTAAATCAGAATAGCAATGACTATAAAAACAGGAGAGAAATAGCAATTGAGAAAATCCTTATAAATAAAATTTATCAAATTTATCCCAAAGTGTTAACCTACAGTAATCCTTTTATAACTTTTCAATTGCTTATTTGGTCAAACCTGAACCTGATGGGCTATTGATTAAATAGAAATTATAATTGTTCCCCTACCTCACTGTTCTTCATTTTTTGGCCATCTTCATGTTGCTGTTCTTCTGTACATGGCTTGCTTTCTGTCCTTCAGTTTCTGTTTCTTTTCACACAACTTTTCTCTTTTTGCTATGGGTCCATTCCCATCTCGCTCTTTTTTTTTTTTTTTTTTAAATTCTCCTCCAGTCTACCTGACATCCCACAAGGATCAACCTGTCAAAAGACAAGTCCATAAAGTATTCACAGATGCTACCTGCCAGCTAGTCCCTTTGCAAGGTCCCTTTACTCTTTCACACACAATACTTAAGTCTCTACAATCAAACAAAAACAAAACAAAAACAAAGGCATCTGAAGGAGGAAAAAAAAAAAAGAGTATCTAGAACAGTCAACCAGTGATATTGCTATTGCAGCATGGATTGGATGTCATACTGGAAGCTATATATATATCCTTCATAAGAGTTTGGGGGTTACATATTGGATGCTTTAATTTTCATTGAAGTTCATATTGGTTGTGTCAAGCAAGGAGAGTACTTAGCCTACTAGCCATGGAAATCAGAAGAGAACTCATGAAAAATCTACCCTAATTGTTATTTGCATTTATCTTCATTCTCCTCTAGCTTTATAGTCCATAATATATTTGTGATGTGATGTTTTCTCACTAAAATAATTATACAGCTATAATTAAAAAGCATTTTTGTATAGATTTTCCTGTTAGCTAAATGTAGATAGATACTTATCTGAAAAAGTTGTAGTTGAGGGTGCTTTTTACTGATCTGAAGCAAGAGGTCATCTTACCTTCTGGATTGCCTCTGTAAATCAAACTCTGCTTATAGGAAGCATTGGAGGGACGCAATCTTAAAGACAGCATTACAAAAATCCTAAAGCACTTAGAGGAGAAAAAAAGTGCCCTAAATTACTGTGTTTCCAAAGGTACTGTGGTTTCCTTGTCTTAGGAGGCAGTCTTAATGACTGTTCAATCAAGAGAATAATTATCTTCAAATGAAGACTGATCAAAAATATGCATCACCTGGTGAGGATTTAGCAACAGCAGGTCTGAGAAAACACAAACGCAGTTCTACTTGATTAGATCCTTTTTCTATATAATCGCAATGGCCTTGCAGAAGAAAACATCCCCAAAACCTTACTTTTACTTTTTTTTTCCTAGCTTACCTTTTTCTAATTGCAAGTTGTAGTGTGTAAAATACAATTTGTGTTACATGCAAAAGAGTTTCAGCCAGAGATTCAATGTGTTCTGGGTTAAGATACATTTTCAGGATACAATGAGCCTCTTCTAAATGATAGCACTGACACTCATCTGATTTTAATTTCATTAAAGACGTTAAGCCTGGACAAAGCTTTCCTCCTTCCTGTATTTCCTTATTTTTAGTAATGTTTTTGCACTGGTTCCAAATCCACATCACTATCCAAAGGTGTAATGTTAAAGATTTTGCCCAGGGAAAAATGACTGGCGCACAAGATCCACATCATCTGCTGTTAGTTTCTAATATCAGCTTTGAATAAATCAGTTGTGGCTAGTTAAAATCTTGATAAGCAGAGCTAGAAAAACAGTTGAGCATTATTTACTTTTGTCCAGAATAAATAGGTAGGCTTGGTATAATCAGTGGTAGGCAGTGTATCAGGTCACTAAAGCTGCAATCCTTAGTTCATTTCTATGGGCATTCAACAATGTTCTCTACAATTTTATTGTGACTGGGATACTGTAGTAGTAATGAAAATTACATCCATGCTACCTAAGACCTATCATCCCTTAGAGCCTAACCAGTAATGACATTCAGAGCATCTTTGGCTTTTTTTTTTATATGTAGATACAGAGGTAGGCTATTCTATTCCAGTAAGCAATTCAAAACGGGAAACAAACAGCAAAAGAAAGAATTACAAATATTAAAAATCTATTTTTAGACAGATTTTGCTGGCAATATCTTTTCCCATACCAGTGAGCCAGGAACACTGTAAGTGTAAAAAACCACTTAACTGTTAAGTTCAGCTATCCAAGAGGTACTCATATTCACTATAAAAAGCAGGATGTTTATTGTTTTCACTGTGAACTACATCATTTCTATGTAGAAATGTAGATGAATTACAACTCTTTGTAATATTATAGTCCGTTTTAGAATATTTAGCAAGCATTTCAGCAAATATCTGCAATGTCAAATACGGTCAGCATACTTGATTCATAGTATAATCTGATACAAACACAAGGTGGAAATGGAGTGATCATTCAAACTTATATAGCTGATATGGTTTAAAAACCAGAAAACTGGTCTCAGCTCCAGTAATAGCAAAGATGTTTCCTCTTTGATAGACTATACAGAAGCAGCATATACATAATGCACATTTTACAAAGCACTTTCAAATTTAGCGACTGGAGTTACCTAGGCTATATTTGGTTCAAAATGCATTGCTCTTGTTCAGTGTAGGACTTTCCTTGCATTGAAAACACAATCAGAAGCTAGACTTTCATCTCCTCACCTTTCCTACTATGGGAAAGCATATTATCACACACATTATAAAGGACATAGCCATCAATGATGAAAATTGCCTTTTAAATACCGTTTAATACTATCGCTTTCCCACTCAAGATAGCTTACTTAAAATTTCATTAGGCAACCTTTAGAGCAATATAGTTTTAAATGTAATATACCCCTCTACTTAAAACATCTGAATAAGCCTGTGGCTACATATCAGTGAAGTTAATAATTGCAAGGCAATTCTCCTCCCAAGTTTTCCACTGAATCAAAATACTGAAAGTAGGACTTACATATATTTTGCCTTTCTCATTTACAAAGCACCAGCTAGCTCTCTCACAGTCTTTTTCAGATTTTCGTAGTCAAAGTAATCCAAATATACTTTAAAAGGCAGCTTCAGGAACAAATTTGAAAGTTTTATTGCACATATTTAAAATGGCTGCACCAAAGGCGAACAATAGTATTCTACAAAAAAACTGTGGCTTTGCTTGTAAAATGATAAAAAATTTCCTTGCTTCAGAAATTTACCTTATCTCTGGATTATTTGACAATCAGAGTAACAGCAGACAAGTTGTCTCTATCCTCTGCCAGCCTTATAAATTGATGGAAACACTCAGCTTTCCCAGGATTTTAAGAAACTTGAGACGCTTTCCAGCAAGCAAAACCCAGCCCAAGAGCTTAACACATGCCTTGAAGTTATTCTATTCAGTGCACCAACGCAACGGTAATTTGTTTTTGAGCAGAACAAGTTGAACCACGTGCTAAAGCTGAATTCAAAAACCTGTTCTAACATGAACAGTCTTGCTACAAGATGAAGCCACAGTTAATGCTTTTTGCCAAGGCAGCTCTTAAAAGCAAACATCCTAAAAATCTGCTAAATAACTTCAAAGCTTCCCCACTCACCATGGGCACGATGGAAGTAAAATATATCTAATTCAACACCAAAATACTTGTAGAAATGTTTTATTTAGACTTAAGGAATTTGACTTTGCTGTATAATGTATTTAGGTGGTAGTTACCAACCTCTATAGGAGTGCACATATAATGTCAGATTTGTTGAACAGTATTTTTCTATAGATTTTATTCCACATTTTCAAAGGTAGAACTTCAAATTAAGGCTTAGTGTGCTAGTGTCTGGCATAACCACTTCACATGTCTTACGTCACCTTTTTTTGCAGGGGGAAGAAAGTTAAATACTGTGTAAAATGGTAACAGGAACAACATCAGACACTAATAAGGTAGAGTAGCTGGCATAGTTATGCCATCCTGGGGGAGGCTGCTGCAATTGGTCTCCTGGCTCTGAAGGACACTAAAGAATTAAGTGCTCACAGTTTATGCAAGGCCAAGTTAGGCTGAACACAAGCAGCTCGGAACATTGAAAATGGCCTGTCCGAACAGTTTTACACAAGACACTTGCACTCCAGTTTAATAAGTGAGCAAGCCTCCTTTGCTGTTAAGGTATGCTTTGAATGTTTCTGAATGTATCTCCTATGGATTCTTGAAGAGGCAAAACTCAAAAGGAATAACACTCACCTTTCTGCAAAGTACTGGCAAAGACACACTCATTGCCTGAAGTTAATAAAACAGCACTTTAGTTTCTTCTCCTACATGCTTACAGGTCTAAATTTATTTGCATGAATGTCTAAAAAAGGGCATAGCTTCTGGCAGTGCAGGAATGGCTCAACTGGAACTCAGCATGAGAGTTAAGCTAACAGCAAAAAAAAAAATCAACAGTGCCAAGAGCAAGAGAAGAGGGTGTTAAAATCTAGCCAAGCCATTTTAATTTTGCTATAAATAATAAGCTTGTAGTGGTCAGGCACCCTTGACAATTTTTGTTAGCATCAACTTTTCTTTTGTTAAGGTAGCAGCCACTGTTTAATTTCACAATACAAATGGATTATTTTTTTTTTTTGTGCAGAAATCAGTCAATTAAGTGGGGTTCGTGTAGGGATATAGCCACCCTAAAGCAGTAATGGGTATAAAGTTTCTCATCTCTGTTAGCAATATAGCTGTTGTGACGAGCCTGTCCTGCCAGAGTACAGTCTTACTCATTCCAGAGCTCTACTATTCTACAGTAACAATCTATACAGGCAAGAAGACTGTGGACTCCAAGACACTGCAAGACAGCACTTAGTTTCTGCAGGACTGGGCCAGAGAGGTTCTTGGCTCCACTCTAGAAACAATGCAAGTTTGTTTTTATTGCTTTTTACACGTGCAAATGACTTAGATTTTTTTCTTGGGAATTGTTTTGAGGTATTTACTCATGTGAAGCAAAGCTTATATATGCAGTAGTAAACAGACACTAAGCACTCCGGTTCTCATTTATTTCAGGCAATGACAGTGGTAGAATTTAAACCCTCAGAAGGGATGAGCCAATAATTACATCATATAGTTTGTTTTCTACATAGTCAAATATATAAAAGTTTCATGAAACTCATCACTGCGACAGCCAGCAAAGTCAGTCCATGAGTTGTTTATTCAGTTAAACCAAGCTTCTTCTTCAGAGATTCTGGCATTTCAGGTGGAGGTGGACGAGGAAGTCTGAAATACACCTTCACAGAATCATAGATGAACCACTGTAGTGCAGTCAGGGTACCAATCATAATGATACGAGCAAACAGACCTTTCCATACACCTGCAGAGCAAAACCATAAACCACAAGTGTGAGACCAGGAAAAAATTCCTTCTCTACTTCACCCAAAAACATATAACCCCTACCCCTTGGCTTAACCCAAAATACACAAATGAAATTTTCTTTTACCTCTGAATCCAAGCCTCACAAGGACCTGTGAAGCAGAACTGCCCTTTTCCTTGTTCAATACAGACACCACAGAGTCAGCAGGATGAGAAACAATTGCACAGAACACACCAGCTGAAAGAATAATTCATTATTAGGTCTGCAATGTTTTAGTCGCCACAGAAATTATTTACCTAGAGTATGACCAAAAGAAACGACATCTTTCCTACACCACTGGCAAGTTGTGCAGAAGCTGTGTCAAGCCTCCCAGACAGCAGGTCTATTCTTATTTGAAATCACCTAGACTCTGCTTTTTCATCACCTCTCTTCTAAAATAAAACTCATTCTGATTTTTTATGGTGAAATCACAACTCTCTCCTCTTCACCTTCCTCCTTTAACCTTCCCATACTTGCTCCAGCCTAGCAAGGAGGCCAGTTATTTTTTTGACATGTGCTATAGTCTTTGAACTTTATGGTAACACAGGAAAAATTAAGACTTTTGTCCTACTAAAGACCCAATTAACTAAGATCTCATTCTGATTACAGATTTAATCTGTTCCATTGTCACTACCCCACACATTTTTAAGTTACACTCTGATTTTTCCATTGTAGTTATATGTATATATTTGATACTCTGAAAAGAGTGATACTTTAAAAAAACAGCTGAAATCCATCCAAAAAGTACAGAATTCAAAAGTTTCTTACCAATATAACCTGCAACAAATGTGACTACCAGCTGTTCTGCCTTTGTACATTCACTTCTTGGCTTGGGTACCACATACTTGTAGAGAGCTTCCACAGTACGTTCAAAGCAGGCAAATTTCATCATTGTGTATGGAATCTGCCTCATCCAGAGTGGAGCAACACCTTTATAGAAACTTTAAATAGAGAAGACAAACTCAGCTTCATTTTCCTCAATGACTTAAGGGCATGTTTGTAATCTGAATAAGCTAACCTAGTTAGCTTATTGCTGCCAGCATTAAAAAAAAAAAAAAAAAAAAAACACACACACACCACCACACACACACAAAAAAAACACTCACATGATCCTAGATTGTGAGATTATAAGGCCTAAGCATTCCAAAAGCTACAGAACAAAAACATGTAAGTTTTATTCATTCCTCAGTACCAAGACCAGCAGCACAAATTAGAATTTACCTGATGCCTACATTGTGCAGTTGTTGGCACTTTTCAGATTACAGAGTGCAGTAATACTGTACATACACATGTCTGCACACCAGCCAAGTCCTGATAGTGATCAATGGCCTGTAGATTTACAGCCACTTCTATCAGAACAGAAAGCTAACATGCAGTTATATTGCTCTCACATGCCAATGACTCAAGCATCTTTGACTGTACAACCAAAAAAGTTGCTGAGTATCTCTGACTGGAACTGCTAAGAACTGAAGTTATCCAGCAGAACTCAGCACAGAGATACTCACAAAGATGGATCTAAGGAGCATGTGAAATTAACTACCAGTTCAACGCAGATTCTTTGATATAAGTGCTAGTTATCTTGAACTGTAAATACCAAAATGTGTTAGAAATCAATGTAAGCTAGAGCCACTATTACTTTCAGCAACTGTTTTTCGTTAAGCGAAAAACTCAACACCAAAAACATGAATGACAATAAAAAGAAATCCAAGAGATACTAACGCCCAGATGCCTTCTTCTCCAAACATTTTTGGTACGGCTTGCCGCAGGGTGTTAGCATATCCAGGCTGTGTCTGGATGCGAACTTTAGCAGCTTCCATGGGAGCCAGAGCAATGTCAGCAAAAAACTCCGCACTGGCAGATGCAGCTAAGTACAGTGATGTACGCCACAAATAGGCATTTTCCTGAAATGTGTCCAAACACACATTTTTATTAACAAACAGTGCTTTTGTATTTATTTTAGTAACACACACACATAAAATCTTCCTTAAGGCTTACCTCTCCGAGCATATTGCCATAGAGGATTTTGAAAACTTCATAGAAACCAAATTTACAGAGCCCTTGCATAGAATATCCAATAAATGTTGGAGCCCATCCCTTAGCCAAACCACGAACACCATCTTCTTTGATTGTCACTGAAAATCCATTGAAGATGCTTTTGTATTTTTGTGGGTCAACCTAAACAGAACAGACAGTTAACTGGTTGACATAGTTTATTATTTCTCTTCTCACACCCCCACCTCAAATGCAATTTAACAAAGAAAAAAATCCCTAGTGTTTCCTTTAGCTCCCTAATGTCTTCACCACAAGGCTAACCTTGATGCAACTACTGTGTTTACCCACTAGTTTCAAAACTTTGAACAGTCTGTATATTCCTCTAGAAGACCCTAACTACCTTAACTTTACCATGCATCAAGTCTGAAGATTAACTTTATTATTCATCAGCAGTTACTTGTCCTTTACTAGTCTGATCTCTCCAAACACTGCCAGATTAAGAGATTGGAAAAAGGCAGATCAAAGTGTACTCAGAGACTTTTACACATGTGCCTTGACACACTTTGCCTTTACAGTAAGTGTGAAATATTTTTGTACACTCCATAGTTTTGAGAGGAACAACAGGACATGCTTGCCAATCTGTGATGACTAGTATTTTACTCATCACACATAGTGACGACAGCCTAATTGAGAATTAATCTCAATTTAAAAAACGAGAATTTCACAACACTGAATTTAGACGTGTAATTGTCAACTGCATACTAGTGAGGCTACGCTCCTATCAGAGCTATGTCTAACCATCAACATAACAGGTGACCTCTTTTTAAAATGTCAGAAGGCAGGCAACATGTCTCTTCCTGGAGAATCTTGAAAGAAATAGTGACAGGTTCTCTACTGGACCTATAAAGAGAAACACTGATAGGTTTTGCAAGGCCCCACATGGAAGTCACGTGGGGCCTCAGTTGTACATTCCTCAAAGTGCTGCAGAAGGAAAGTGTAATCAACTCTCACTATGCAAGACACCCAGGAGCAGGTAACCTAAGATGAACACACCCACCAAGCAGCTGGAGCCTTAGGAGCAGGAAGCCCTGCTTCCAGCATGAACTGCAGCACTCTCAGGCCTTCCACCCATGAACTGAGCTGGCAATGAGATGATAACTGCTTTTGGTACTACATCCTCTTTTATCTGTGATAAAGCTCCTTCTTCCCAGAAAACCCACCCACAGCTCTATATTGTCAAGCTACCTATCCTGGATATTTAGGACAATATAATAAAACAGTGTGTTTAAACTACCCTTTCAGGAATAAGCAGATGCTCAAGTCCAAGTACTTTAGAGTAACTGGCAGTAGTAGAGAATTCTCACAAACTTTATTTGGTCTGAATCCAAATGTGGTAGAATACATCATTTGCTTCTGTCTGATACACTCTGACTTTGTCCAAGGCATTATAAAGTTACCAGTTTGAGGGCAGACTTTAAGGTTTTCCTCAAACAAAAAAAAAATGGTGCTCTGTTGTAAGGAATACTCAAGATCTTCTGGAAGAATTTTGGCATCACATCCAGTACTAGAGTGAACAGTCTAACTAGACAGTACTTCTCTCCTAATATCACACAAGACTGCCACATTTGGAATTGGTGTCACCTTACGCAGTAGAGACCCCATTAACTACTAAGCTTCTAGACATACAGAAACGTGCTTTAATTTGCTCCATTACCAAAGCACAGATTTGATCAAATAAAACCATGAATATACTTTTATCCACAACTGTTGATTGGACGATTTGAATAGTGAAGCTGGTAACACAAATTAAGCATAGTGAGACTTCTTTACCTCTTTGGGTTCAGTCAAAAACGGATTTCACTACTTAGAAGCAGCCACCACACAAGCTGTTAGACAGGAATAGCAACTGCATTCCAAGTTTTATCCATTCTGCCAAAAGTGGAATCATTAGGAAGTATCAATCCATAATCCATGCACTGATGGTCACAGTGTTAATGGATCACATTATACATGCACATTACTCCAGGGTAAAAACATAAACCCCATGAGCTCTTTGAAACGTCAAAATTTGACTTCCTTCCAAAGCACATGAGTAGTCCTAGACAGCCCAAAGAACAGCATTGTGCTGTGTGCTTTTTAGTAAGCTACAGTAAACTATCACACCAAGTAAACTATCAGGCACAAGTAGTTAAATTCATTTAGATTATGCTATGTGCCTCTGCCTCTCTGTGAAGTGGTATGTGGCTAGTCTCACTTCAGCAGATCTGATTAAGAGAAATAGCATCCAAGTTTTTTTCCTTCCTGACATTAAAAAAAAAAGAACAATAGGTGGTAAACTTTTTCTTAAGTTCTTGGTAGGATGGCTACAAGGAGAAAAAAAAAAAAAAAAAAAGTTTAAGAAATGTTGAAGTTAATACAAACCTGCATACGGCATTTCACTAAATCCAGAGGTACAACAGCAGTGTGTGTCAGGCCACAACTTAGGACCCCACCAAAGCCACAGAGAGCATAAAACTTGAGCGAGCCATATTCACAACTGTATTCTGCAGCAAAAGACAGAGACACACCATGCTTTTACATAAACTCCACGCACTGTTGGACAACAACATCCAGTTTAGGCCTTCAATTCATTAGTAGATTATTTATATCACACTGAACATGCTTTATCAACTTCATCGCATACTAACATGCAGAACAAACCTGTATTCTGCATTTAACCAGGTCTAGAGGAACCAGTGCTGTATGTGTTGTTCCACAGCTAATAATCCCACCAAAGCCACAAAGGATAAAGAATCTGCCCGA
This sequence comes from Crypturellus tataupa, assembly GCA_034781795.1. Lineage (NCBI taxonomy): Eukaryota > Metazoa > Chordata > Aves > Tinamiformes > Tinamidae > Crypturellus > Crypturellus tataupa. Next base: position 579,326 of record JAWLRI010000505.1, read on the forward strand.
GCCATATGCACAGCTGTATTCTAATTAATTAAAAAGAAAACACTTATATGCATAATCAACCGCATAGAGTAACAAAAACAGAAAAGTTAATGACAGAGTGCTAGCTTCCTGGAGATTTTAAACTGAAATAATCTCCCATGTTGTACTATTCAACTACATTATTATGTTCATGTTCACTTACTCTAACATATTTTGGATTGACAAGACTGATCCTACACCTAAGAAACTGAATATTTAATAAAGTTATGAAAGAAACAGTCAAATTTTAGTTCACAGAGCACTCGCACATTATCTGGATTTAAGTCTGTACACCACAGAAATTAAATCCAGAAGCTGCTAGTAGAAATTCTGATTCAAAGCTGCAATACTCCCTCCTTTTTTTTTATTTAAATACCAAGGAACTCAGCAAGAACGCTTCTCTAGAATTGTCAGCCAAGTGTCTTTGCTTAAATATTTTATGATCAGTGCAACTTTTGTTGCCAAAACTATACCTGTTCTCTCTTACTTCCTGATGGAATGCAATGCTAAGACTTAAAAAAAAATCTCACACTCTGAAATTAATTGTGGAGACCATACAAATCTATGAGGTTAAGTTTGGATTCCTCTTTATATAGATAATTTTTAATTCCTTGTATCATTTGAAAAATTAAAATTAGTGAAATGCAAAATACAGCATAGCAATTTGGCTAGTGTTCCTGTAATAGCTGCTCTTTAGCAGTAGACTTGAAAAGAACATAACAATAAACCTGGGAAAGATACAAACCTACTTAGGACTCTGCAAATTAAGCCTTATACAACTATGAATAACAGATATGAGCTACAAATACAGTCCCTCTCCTCAAAAGAGGAGTTAAAGGACAGAGAAAGCAAAGAAAACCCAGAAGACTTAAGAAAGCAGTTATCCTGCAATATCTTTCATCTAAATCTTTCATTTAAAGTTTTTCATCCAAATATGTAAGACCTCAGATTTGCGTGATCAAGTTTCAAAAGTAGGCTTCAACTAAAAGGAGCCTCCAACTTCTGCTTTTGTGCCAAACATTTTTAACAAAAACAGGGATAATTTAAGTTCTTTTGATATGAGATCTAGTAGCATTACTCCAGTAAAATGTTACAACAGCTAGTGAGAACCATCTCCAGAGAAGACCTAATGAAAAATTAAGACAGACAGACTGACGTAATGAAAAATTAAGGCAGACACACACAGACAAAACTATTTAAAGTCAGGGCTTCTTTACCATATATTTTTGCTCCTGAAATAAACTCCTTCAGGAACATCCACAAACATTTCCTGGTAAATTCAATAGCATCTACAGATTACCATTTAAGTCTAGCAGCTTTATCCAACCCTCTACTTTCCTCCTAAGAAAGAACAATCCTAGTCTTCTTTTCCAAAGGTAGTCACCAGGACAGTATTATTTTTTCTTTATTCTAAAATAAGAAATATCAAATCTCAAACTACAGACAGTATTAACTAATATAAATAGGGCCCCAATTACTGGGCAGCTATGCCTAGCTGTATCTTTGGCCTGCAACATGCAAGTACTGAGGTACTTACCGTGCTGCCTAAATATCAAAAATGCTTGTTGTGACTTCCAACTCTTGTTCCAACTTACTGCTGGAAGTCACATCCCCCTGCTGATAGGGTCAGGCCTTGGTAGAAGCTTCCAGCCACAGAAAAGTAGAGTTTTAAAAATCTGCCTTAATACAATGGCACTCAGATTGCTTTATCAGCTGGATGTTCAAAATCAGTAATTGAACAAGGCATAAACTCATTATAGGCATTTATGTCTGTAAGTAACAGGAGAATAGCATTATGAAAAAAAGTTGTACCCAGACTTCTTATTTCAGAAAGAAGTCTCCTAAGAAACTGTCCTGACAAAAACACAGCCAAGATCCAGCACACATGACCTGAAAGGCTAGCCAGTGCAGCACAGAGAGGAGGGAAATTACCCTGGTTGAGGTTGACTCTTAACAGCTGACTGAGAATGAATGCCCTGGAGCTAGCTCAAATAAAAACACAGCTCAAAACCACACTAAGACAGCCAAAAATGACCATTATAACTAAGAACATTTCACATCTTTGCTTTGAATCCAACAGACTGAGACACACAATTCCCAAGAACTGATCATAAAACATCTTTTGTCTTTGAGACATATTATGGTCTAAGTGTTGAATTGAATTTAGAAGGACTTGCAATTGGTGCTGACTTTGTGTGACCTTCGGTAAGCTCTTATCTTCTACAGTATGATAACTCTCCAAAGGACAATGGAAAAATGAAGAACCAACTGGTACGTGAAATGACAAATACAACACAAAGAACTTTGACAAACAAATAAATTCAGTTTACTTCTGACTGCATCCACTTACAAAGTGAACGAAGATTAAACATAATGATTTTAAGGAGCAAGTGCACCTACTGCATGTAACTTAGCATACTAGACAGCATCTTGAAAACATACTAAAACTCAATATCCAGTTGTGCGTTTTGCCCAGATTACACAAATATTAGTGTCAGACCACTAAGATACTTCTAAATGCATATCCTCATAAAAGGTAGCTTATTGACAGCATTATTCTATTCCAATCTTCCTACTCTAAAAAAAAAAAAAAAAAAAAAAAAAAAGTAGAGGAGAAACTTCAAACAAATTAAAACGTTAAAATAATTTTAATTTTAACATCTACTCCTGCTTTTGGGAGTATCATCAAGATCTGACCTTTGGAAGTCATGACAGGACACATACATAAAGCACTTACACTTATGTCTAAAAATCATCATTACGTCTTAAGACACCATAGCTACACAGCACGTATCCCACAATGACTAGGGTAAAAAAACACAAGGCAGCTTCAGGTTCTTCTCATGCCTAGAGATGTTCAGGATGCCCAGCTGGGAAACGTGGGGGGAAGGTTGTGTGTGTGGGGGGGAAAGGGGTGGGGAGGAAAAGAGAAAGAGGGAAAAGAGGAGGCCCGGCCTTGCAAACCCAGAATTCAATCATTTGCACCCGCCTCTTCTGCACAGGAAGAGGACGAACTACAGGCCTGCCGCTTCCATCCCCAAGGTCGCAGGCCCCACAGAGCGGGCTAAAACGTTGCCTCAGCCGCAACCAACGAAGATCCCGCAGCTCCCAGCACCTCTGCGTGTCCTTCCCCGGGATCACCAGGTCCCTGGTGCCGCCCGCGGCGGAAGCGACCGCCAGCGCCGCCCCCACCCGTGCCCTTCTCTGTCCTCCAAAGGGGCGCGCGTAGGCCCGGCCGCGCCTCCTCCCCGGCCCGGCCCGCCCGCGCCCGGTCCCGTCCCG
>JAWLRI010000505.1:583789-604086 GCA_034781795.1 Crypturellus tataupa
CGGCGGGGAGGGCGTCATGGCGGCGCCGCGCCCTGAGGCTCAGGCCGGGGCCGCCGCCGCTGTGCCCAGGGCTCCCGCCCGAGGGCGGCTCGGCGCCCTGCGCCCTCCGCCCGTCACGGGAGCCTCGCGCTTTGGCTCTGCCCCGCGGCCCGGGCTCGAGGCCAAGGGCAGCGCTCCCCCAACGGTCACCTCGGGCGGCCCCGTGACCTCGAGCAAGGGCCAGAGGCGCCGTTGTGCACACTGAGATCTTTTTAGATGAGCTTAGGGAATTTAACAGCATCGTCCTGAATTCTGGTTCTCCCTCCCAGCATCTAATAATTCTATTCAGGGACTGCAGGCCAATGCAAAAGCTCCTGTCCCTTGCCAGCATCTCCCGCCGTGCCCCAGCTCCAGCTACTTAGACCCAATCTGATGAGAAGGCAGGCCACAAAATGTCATGATGGCTGCAGGCTCCACAGCTGCGTTTCACCGCTGAAGGACAGGGCTGCAAAAGATGTGGAGATAGCCTACGCCTAAGGGCAACAGCCACCCAGAAGAACAAAAACACCCAGGTGCCAATTCATCGAAGGTAAAGTGTTACTCAACATAGCAGTCATGCTTATGCTTGATTGCCTTAAACTATGCCTTTTCTAATACAGTGTAATTTCGGTTTACTTTATGTAGCATGGAATTGGTACAACACCTACACAACTGAATAGCGAAGTGGCACTGCAGCATGGAGAAGACCACTCGTTGGCTCCCACAGAGCCACCCTGGAAAAGAACTTGCTGCAGCGTCCTTAGGACATGGCTTCACCTGCTTATCCAGGCAGACTCGCACACAGGAAAAGAGACATAAGCTCAATATCCAACCGAGACTCCTGTGACATTGCTAAGCCCATTTTGAGTAAAATGCAGTTGCCAACTCCAGCTGCTAAGGAGGAAAAGGTCACCTGAAACTTGCATTCTTTGAAGAGTTTGATTTAGCAACCAGTTGAGAGGTTTGAAGGGCCACTTCATTGCTGTCAACAGCCATAAAGACAATCCTTTTTTTTTTTTTTAGTATTGCTTGTTCTACTTTATTTGTTTGCATCCAAACAGCTATTGATAGCAAAGTTTTAGATAAAAGCCAAACATGTACTTCCATTGCTGCAAAGACAAGTATTGCACTGAGACTAAGTACAATTATTGTACCGCAAAACCACTTTCTAATTAGTCATTTTTCCAGTATTGGAAATGTAAGAAGAGTCAGCTTGGCAGCTCTAACGCAAACTACGGATACCTTCCAATTCCCCCAAGTACTGTACAGTCAATAAAGTGCATGCTCTTCTATTGCAGGCATATAATTTATGGCTGCAATAGAATTATATGCAGGCATATAATTCATTGGCATTATCAATACCAAAGATAGTGAACTGCAATTCTAGAGAATCAGCAACAGATCAGAACTCTAGGCAGTTTTCTCCACCTGCATCAAACCTCAGATTGCGGCAACTCTGTCACTGGCAATCAAATTCGATGCTAGCACAGCCACAGCGCTAAGCAGCAAAACCTCTCCTATTCCTACTAGTGACTACCATAAACTGTTGGTGTACCCAGATATTCTTTCCTAACCTTTATCCTCCCCACTTACTACCTTTTCCCTTCTAGATAGTCGTCAATACTTTTAACCACATTAATACTTTTTAATCATAACCCACCTATACTGACCATTTCATAGGTGGGACAGTCTGAGGTGTTAATCTTTTAGGTATTACTATACACATGAAACTTACAGACATATTTGCCACCTTTGGACAATGCTACTAGCTGATTGACTTGGAGAGCTATGGCGTATGCATTCATCTACCATACCCTGCTGTCGCAACAGTGTGAGACAGCCTGGTATGCTTCCCAACAAGAAAGAGAAGTCAGAGGCACAGCAATGTTTTAGACACACACACAGGTATATTTAATTCAACTAATTTGGCTTTTTAGAGACTGTCAAAACTAAATCTATACTTAGAATAGTTTTGATCCCAACACCAAGCATATAGTTAAAGCTACATTTCCTGACCGACTAGTATGCTGAAACATCCAAATGTGTAAACTCAAGATACAAAAAAAAAAAAAAAAAAAAGGCAAAAAACCCAAACCACTTCCCAAAAAACACACACCATCATACATCACCCCCACATCCCCTGATACCTTCTTTGATCAAATACTTTATTTTTTTTTCTTCCCCTATTCATTACAAATTTTTCAGACAGATATAGAACTTAAACCATATCAAAGCCAGCCAAAAATACCACCCAAAGTGGTGTTTGTCACCCAGAGTGACAAATTGTTTTTATAAACCTCATTTATCCTTATTTTTTTTTCTTCTATTGAAGAGCCTCCTTTTAGAAATTTGTCATCAAAAAGCATTATTTGTCAATATGCCTCAACTAAAGCTGCACAATTAAGCTCCCATAGCCTTTCCAATCAGACAAGTCAGGTCTCAACCTTGGAGATGACAGAGTTCAATTCCCAGCCTGGTATCAGTTTACTGAAACAGATGCTAAGAGTAACACACAGTTTAAAAGGAAAAGCACAAAGCCACTGCTAGAAAGCTGAAACTCAACTTGTCAAATTAGCACCTGAAATATGCTCAGCATTCTGACAGCATGCCCCATTATAACAAAAAGCAGTGTCAAATTTATAAACAGACTTTTTACTTTTCTGATCTTTTTGTATCTACTACACTAAAAGGGGACTTTTGCAATATTTACAAGGGGAGAAGTCCCTTTTTTGCACAACTGGAACTTGAATACACAATAAAATTACTTTGTGTCTTTCCTGTAAGTTTAATCTAACTATCCAAAACTCAGGATAAAACTAATGGAAGTCAGCCTTTTTTAAAAAAGTATCAGTTCCTATTGATTTATCATCTTGACACAAGAACTGCAGTACTTTTCAGTGCAATTAAGCAAGCAGTATTTAGGAGGCATTTAAGCACAAGCTCTCTAAAATACCATCTAGTAATATTATTACATGTGTTATGCTCTTAAAATAATTTGAGATGCTACAGGGCACTTGATAAAGCCACATTGTTACTCTCAGGGCTATCTCCCAACATTAAATGATTCGAGTAGAAGTGTCTCTGTGTGCAATTACACTGTCTTCCAACTACAACTGAAGTTTATGTATTTACTTCAGCAGTTATGTGGAAAAGTCTTTACTTTGCATGAAGTAACACTGAAGTTGAGAAGTTCCTGTAGGATACTCTCCAGAGCAATGCATAAGTGAATGATAACATTTAATTGCAGTTTAATTTTTTTAAGATGCTAAATATTTCTGAAGGAAGACATAGAAAGTATCTCATGTAACAAACAAACAAAAAAAAAACAAAACAAACAAAAAACCACAACAAACATATTAATAAATATAGCAATGGACATAATGGAAACTATTTAAGATGAAAATAAAGTCTTAAACACAGAAAAATCTAATGAAGACCAGTTTCTCTTCTCTGCTAAAAATAAAGACTGGACATACGTTAAAGGTGCAAGTATAGTATTTTCCCCCTAACAAGCTTTAAATACATGAGTGGTTTCCTTTTGTGTTCTGTTAAAATACCAGATTCCCCCTCCATTACGTTAGGCATTAACAAAGTCTAACGTTAACATAAGAGAGCCATTAGTAGCACAAAAAGACACCACTGATCCACAGTGGTTTTGCTTTTACTCCTTTACAGCAAAGCATTTATTTTAATAAGGAAAACCCACACACATTGATATCACTTTTATTTTTCTGCATTTTGACAACAAAAGTGAATGTCATTACAATTTTCTATAGGATGGACACAAATTTTAGCTACTTAGGTTACTCAAAAGACAGGTTTAAGAGGAAAAAATATTAATCTTAACAGAAAGATAAACTATTGCTTTGCTACCAGTTACCATGTCTATCCCAAAGCTCACAGAAAGAAAAGCTTTTCCCCATGGCTACAGTCTATGCATTTATGTTGTACCTATAGCAAAATGGTATAGACTACATTAACTAAAGTCCTCAGCTTTTCATAAGTAGCACTTTAAGAGTAAAAAGAGGATTATTGCAATTTTGTACTAAGCCATGAGACCAAATATCTGTATGCTACAGACTTAAGCACATCAAAAAATGTATACATTCACGTTAAGTTGTTGCTTATCACTCTTCATTGGTAGTAGTGAAGTCAGCTGCTCATTCAACTAATTACACAATGTAGAGTATTTCAGCATGCTTCCACTGAGATAAATATTCAACTGCATGAAAGAGTAGTATATCTCACCTTAAAAGATGAAACTGTAGCAAAAATGCAGCAATGCCCTCTTCATATAAGGATAAGACTTCATATGGAATTTCCACACTTTGAGAAATACCTCTCTACATGAATATTCAGAGATAGCAATATAAAGCTGTGATGGAAATACCTTGCTTTTAAACAAAAACTGCTAAATTCAGAATTTAGAATTACTCAAACAACCTTGACCCCAAAAGTATTTTAGTAGCAATTATATTTGATGCAAATTTTATTTTCCACACATATTGCTAATAAATAAGTTCCTCTAAGACATGTTGCCAATTAGTTTTCAGCTCCTACGCTATAAGTACTAAAATGAAGTGATACATTAAAAAAAGTTACGCTTAAACAGAGTTACTAATATGATGCTAAGACTTTCACAGAAATGCAAACAAGTTTACAGTTACATTTACTAAAAAAATTACAGTAATCTACAGAAAAGGTTATCACTGTACTCTCCCTACATGCTAAAAGAGATCAAATGCAGTCATACTGTTACTGCAAAAATGTATTTCCCTTTATTACCTGCATTAAAATCCTCTTCCACTGTAATCTATAGAGACAGAAGTACAACCTCTTTTCTGTACAAAGAAAAAGCTTAAAAAAAAAGGACACAGCTTCACATTTTAGTACAATTTTGCCCTCCTCAGCTTCAAAGTTTTTGCAAAAACAAATATACAATTTTTCAAGAATGAATTTTTAAGGATGTCCACATTAAAAAAATAAAGCCTACAAAAAGTTCAAGATCTAAAAAAATGTTACTCCTATGGCAAAGTGATCTCCTACTAGTCCAAAGTCCAGTTACTGATGTCCATTCATATTATCTTGCTTCATTTATCCAATTTACTGGGTTCCAATCACATTATCTGAAGGTAGTCCTTGGGCCGATGAGAGGGCAGGAGAGTTGTGTACAATTAAAAATAGGAGATCAAACTGGGTGTGCCTTTCTGAAAGATACTCATTTGGCACCATCCCCAGGGACAGGATTCAGATATCTAGAGAAAGGATTTCCTTGATTTGTTTCCATAGATTGGTAGATTGAAAACAAGAAGAGCGAAACCACAACAACAAGAAGAATTTTTATCCACAGGGGAATGGAGCGTTCTTTTACTGGTGGCTTTTCCGCCTTGATGTCTGTTGCGGTACCATATTTTGGAACATACTTTGAAGAGAAACTTTCCTCCATTCTGAAGTCACTGGGCTCTATAGGCCGGCTAGCAGCTCCTTTGATGGGTCTACGGCAGCTAGCACTGTTAATAAAAAACATAATTAATTGCCAATGTAAGAGAGCAAGCTAAGCTTTATAGGAAAATTCTACTGCTACTGGAGTATCTGAAATACATTTCATAATAATGTATCAGATATAATGGCATACATGCTGAAGTTAATGATTTACTGCCCACCGCCCCCTTTCACTCTTCTTCCCCCCAAAAAAGAAAAAACAAACACATCACATCCAAAGGATGTCTCAAATCCTACCATCTTTCAAGTCTTACGTGCCAGCTTACTTCATCCTGTCCACATACTCACTGGATCATGAATGAAGATAAACTCTAGAAGTATTTTTCATCTGTCTGCATTTTTACTCATTATAGTCATTTGGGGATTTCTAAGCTGATTTATTTTAGCTTAAGCCCTTAAAAACACTTATCAATAATTTAGTCAATATGCAAACTCAAAGACAAAGCGGTAAGCATTAAGAATTCCATTTAGTTGCCTTGTCCTTATGTGCAAAGGACACAGACAAAAGGAGTGGCACATATACAAGAGTGGCATAGATTTAACTACTGATAAGTCCAAGACAAGAGAAAACAAGAGAAAAAAATCCAAGTGGGCAGAAAGATACTACAAAGAAGATGGTTCAAAACTTTCTTATATTTATAGAATTGCAGATTACACTGAAATGAAAAGCCAACTAACATGCCAGAAATGAGTTATTTCTCATTGTGTAATTTTTCCCATTTCTTCACTGGGAAACTTCTTTTTCCTATGTTCTTAATAGTGACAAGTCAAGGTTTTGTGAAAAAAGTTACAGTAGAAAAATCCTTAATTACCCATTGGATAGGAAAGTGAATGCTGTTCATTTTTGTTAAAATACAAAGGTGTAAAGAACAGCAGCCCTTCCTAGGTGCTGTCTTTATCGACAGTAAGTAGTCCTTAACTGCTATAGGACTCCTAGTTAGAAAAAAAAAAAAAAAAGGTACTTGAGAAACCTTTGGCTTCTGAAGAACCACCTGAAATCTATGCTGAAAGACATTTCCTTAATCCAAGGATTAGTTTAACATTAAAAAACGTTAATATTATTGTGTTTCTACACAGAAAATCTCTTTCCATTCAACTTTCAGCAACCAAAAGTTTCAGTAATAATGACTGCTAGTGTACTGTCCTGCTTCTCCCTACCCCAAATTAAAAAAATGCTGTTTTTGCTAACAAAACTATATGTATAAAACAAACAAAAAAGAGTACAGCTAGGTGGTCATCTTATCTGCAATTGAACCACAATGCAAAAACTGTTGCTAAGCGATCTAGTAAGTTAATAAGAAACCCTTCCAAGCCTAAACAGGTTTATAAGAACTGATTAACAAATAATTCCTCCCTCCAACCCCAATAAGTCCCAGTAATACCTAATTCCTGTAGGTGTTGATACTTCATAAGGGAACAGTTCCTTAAGAATATCCCTCTCTACTTGTTTTTCTTCTGTATGAGTTCTCTCCAGCACCTAGGAAAAACAAAAAGTTATAGGCCTAAAAAAATCAAAACAAAACATTCCTGCATGGCTATCTAACTTTAACCAGATGCATTTTTTAAGAAAGAATGATAGTCACTCAGTGACATTTAAGAAGCTTATTTCATGGGTTTAAAAGTAGGTTTAACCTTTGCTACTACTTTAAGATAAAGAGTATTCATTATTTATGCAAAATACATCTGACAGCCAATGATCTAGATGATCAAAACAACTTAACCATCATGCCTGTGCTGTCACAGAACTGTTTGTGGCACCAACATGATTAAAAGAACACTGATGGCAGTCTGCCTCTTCTTGCTGTAATAAACAATGCTGCAGTAAAAACACTAACTGAAAAGATTCATACAACACGAAGTAGCAGAACACCAGGTTTTCCCCATGCACTTTTGTCTGACATTTAAGTCAGAACTGCAGGCACTTTTTAAATGAAGTGGCCCCTTTACTAGTAGATCTTTCTGTTTTTATAAAAGTAGCCTTCACAAGTGTTAATGCATTTTTTTATCTTTTGTAACTATGTGAAACAATGAGCTCCATCTAAATTAGGCCAAGAATGATTTTGCATAATTTCATAACATTATAGTATTACAAGTAATAATATATATTTGCAAGTGTTTTAGACAGTTTTCTAGGGGAAAATCATTTTAAAAACTTAAAGAATTACACTTTCTCAGTAACTGACAGGAAGCTACTTGCATGCTTTTTAAATTCAGGCTTTTCATGTAAGATTGTCCTGCTATTCAATTTCCTAAATTACAGTTCCTCAGGATAGGCTGTTTTACAAGAGCAAAACCATACAACCCAGTTCTGCTATCTGAGCTACTAAAACAATTTAAAAGTAAATGTGACATTCTGTATGGAAGAAAAAGTAGTACAAGCAGACATGACATTCCAAAATATACTTTCTCTTTACAAGTTACAAAATCTGAAAGAGTTAGATAAAATAAGTTTACATTCTCCATTATGTGACAGCCTAGTTCAGTTTGACTAGCATGTCACCCAGGCAAGGACACCCTCCACCCCTTCTCTTCTGGTCAGTAAACACACACACGAGAGCTTCGTTCGCAAAGAGTAAGCAATAGCAATCTAAGTTTTAGAGTTTATTTACTTCAGCTGTCAGCAATGGTTTCTTTGGTGTTCTTCTGGGCATGTCTGAGAACTCACTGATTGACAGTGTAGGAGCTGCATGCTTGAAATTTCCGGACACCCTATTGACAACCTGCCGAGATTCAAAATTTTTCAAACTCAGAATTAGCCAAAATACAAGATAGAGAGGGGAGGTAGGGAGGGGAGGGGAAGGAGGAAGAAGAACCAAACAATACCACCTTTATGTGCATTGAATATATGCAGGTTAGGAGTTAACTCACAAATGTTATGTAACATGTATCGAAATACACATAGTAAGCACATTGCTTGGCATTCCAAGTAGTTTCTTTTAATCCATTCAGAAATGGAAAAAAAAAATGTTTAGTTCACAAGAAAACCAAGCTTAAAAGCAGATATTCTGCACATAAATAAATGAAAAGACCTAAGCTTTTATAACAGTTCTCCTTAACCCTCCACCCTTAAAAGACACTCAGGGACCTAGGTGTCCACTAATGAATATAAGAGTGTTTTAAAGAAATTGTTTAAAACAGAATGATTCTGTCAATAAACAAACTACAAGAGAATATCATTTGCATACTTAAAAGTATATTTACTAAGCATATTTACTAGGGTCTCGTTGCTTGACGTCAGTACAGTTTCAGCTATGGGAGTACTCTCTGATATTACAGCATCATCTACTGGCAACTGTGCTATAGCGTCCACCTGTTTGTTTAAAACAGAAGAAAACAATTGAGTAAAAAATTGCCACTGGGACCTAGTAGTGAGGGGAAGAGGGAAGGGTCTATTATAAGCCTCTCATCACCCTTTTCCTTGGTGTTCTTCTCGACACTCTTGTAGACTCCCTAGAAAATGCCTGCAGAGGTCCACTTTTGGAAGATCCACTTGTCCAGACAGTCTCAGTAACTCCATCTTGAGAATAGGTCTAGTCAAGCATCAAACACATTATCAAATGCATGAAAGCCAGGTCTCAACATCCAATACCCATAACCAAAAGCCAAGTTGCATGCATATTGCAGAAGCAGCGTGTCTACAATCCAAAAAAATACCTTGGATTCTAGTACATTCAGTAATGTATAGACAGCTAGATCAGCATTGTTGAGCACAACATTTATCTTGAAAGCATTATTTTCCTCAAGAGCATATATGCACTATAATAAAAACAGAACTGACAATCTGCTCATAGTAGCAGAATGAAAGAGCTTGTTTTCTTAATTACTGTATACGTCAACTTTCAGTCCCATTACATCACCTGCCTTGAGGCAAAAAAAAATAAGTGAGCCTATAAGCCTATGCTAAAAGCATTACCACAATTCTCCATCCAGATAAGAGTCTCTTTTCACAGGTAGAAATGGGAATGATTTAGATACAACCATCTACATTCAACAGGACCTAATTTCCAGACAGCTTGGGCAGGGAAGGAGTAGACACTTAACTTGGGACATATGTCCAAGTCTTGGACTAGACTAGAACATATGTTTTAGTTTTAAAAGTACAGTCTTAACTCTGTGTGGAAATAAGTTTCATTTCACTGTGGGGGTTTTCAAGTGATCAACCTGAAACAGGTTAAACACTATAAAACTAAAAAGCATCATTAACTGTGACGTGTGAATGAATGAAGCATCTAACAGTGTCTTGTTAGAGTTCCCTACTTGTATCTCCAAATTATTCTGACTAAACCAGAGGTGAGCAATTTTAAAATTTCATATACATGTTCCACATTATAGCTACTACATATCCAGCAGAGGGAGCACAAGTGTTTTGCTTTGCTTTCAGGTCACTGAAGTGACCTTACTTAAGTTATCAAGTACTACTTCTGTTCCATGCTTTCATCACATGTATGTCACAGAACATCTCAACATTTATATATCATTTATATTTCAGAGTGGCCCAGCTCTCCAAGTAGCCATAAAAACAACAAAATGGAAACACAGCACATCCAGAATGGCACTGTACAAAGTCTCCAAAGGAGAAAGTACATCTACATTGCGGGACTTTTTAGCATTTAAGCAGTCTAGCTGTCCTCTTTCTCCACTGCCATCCACTAACCACACTGTTTTGCGCTAAGTCCATATCTATCCAAATAATTTGGAAAGAGACATTCAAATACTCCTCCAAAGACTACTCATCTTTTCACTCCAGCTTTTCCAGTTCACTGTGAGATGGCAACTAATGCACTAACAGCTCAGCTCACATGCATCCAGCCCTCTTGCTACCCGACTGATAAGACCCATACAACTGTTCAGCCTCCCAAGTCCCTGGACAACAGCCTGTTTAAAGCCTTCCTATTGGCACTCTTAGAGCAGCAATCTTAATCAGTGTCAAATCTATAGTTAAGAACCTTTCAGCTCTGTGTGTCCAGGCTAAGAATAATGCTGCAAAGAGCCTAGAAGCAATATGCTGGTCTGCTTTTACCGCAGTACCAACAAACTCAGCCTCAATGCTCATCAAAGCCTTATAGCCTTTGAGTCAGTGCCACATAGTGAATGGGAGTAGATGCAACTGAAACAAGTAGTCACCCGACACATTTAAGTGTCAGGTTAATATCTGACTGCAGACACACACAGTTATCTTTCACCCATCTTTCACCTCAGCAAAATATACAGCTATTTATTTTAGCACATTTGTTAGATGAAAACATATGAGTTCTGTGCTTCCTAGGGTCTATGCAGTTGTAAAACTTATTCAGTAATCAGGTTGTTTTTGCCAACTAGGGAGTTCCTGAAGAAACTGACTCTGAAGAGATCTTATTTGAGAGTAAACTGATACTTCTTTAACTACTTGTGTACTACAGATGCAGTGTTTTACAGCTTACATGTTCTAATTATATGTAAAAGGTTACAAGAGAAAACAAAATAATGACTCTGTGTTATTACAGTAAAATTGGTTAATTAAAAAACAAACAAAAAACAAACAAAAACACACACACGACTACTGCACTGATGGAACACTGACCACTTCAAAATGCCGTAGAAATACGGGACAAAGCTCGGGTCGAACAAGTAGCTGTAATGATCTAGGTATATTTCAAAGAATTAAGAAGCTTCATTTATTGATGGCCAATTAAATACCTCTACCATACTGAAGCTGACAGGAATTTCTAGATGAATGGCAGTTTAGAAAAATACAATTCTTAGACCATAAGAATCCTAAGGTTCAGATGCCCATTGTAAAGGCTACCTTGCATGGAAGTTGCTTGAATAAGCTTAAGAATAAATTCCATGTTCTATGAATTATTTGGTATAAGTGAAATCAGTTCAGTTTGCAATTCTAAGAATCCAATTAAAAATTGAACAGAAATCTTCCATAACTTTTTTTTATTCCTCACGCTCAGAGCAGGATGCTGCCAGCTTTAAGAGACATTCATAGCACGTGCATGCTTATGCACACACACACCTTCTAAGAAGGAAAGATCTAGCATTTATCATACTACAAAGCAGTGACAAAAAGTTGTGGAAATACCTCAAACTATTAATAGATCAGATTTTAAATCCCTCTGAAAGGTCTTCTAGGCAAGTGCATAGTGCAGTACAATTTCACAACTTATTGCTGAGACTGAACAATACTCTAACAATAGCAGTAATTTAACTGGGCAGTGGGCTACTTAGTGACACTGTCACATAAGGACAGATCAACTAATTTCAATATTCAGTCAGCACTTCCGGTATTTAAGCTGCTTCTGCAAGATTCCTCTTTCAAGAGGACAAGGGAGCTAATAACACTGTACGTAAGTTAAGGACAGAGTGAGACTTGAATAGTTAGCACATAAGAGCAATCTTTTCAACAACAAAGTCTGCTCCAAGTACCGCTGCTACTAGTATGGTTGAAGATGAAGGGCACAGATGGGAAAGAGATACCTGCTTTCTTTTCTAGTTTTCCTTTGAAAAAACTGTTACTTTTGCTGAATTAACTTGTTTACAGATATACAGCAAGGACACCCATTCTCTCAACTTAAGCTGACAGGTTTCCAAAACTTAACTGTTAAGTTTCCCTAGAATTTCCCTGTAAGAGCTACTACAGAAGCTAGCAAACCATACAGCTTTCAACATTCAGAATTATGGTCCGCTATCATACAAGCAAAATTAGATAAAAAGCAGTTATAGAGTTAGTTCACTTTTTTTCCATGCTGTTATCAAAGCAAGCTTTCTAAAAAAGACTTGCTACCAAGAGCACAGTCCACTTAATCAAATTTGATTATATTAAAAGGAGATTAGTGAGTATAGCTGCAGTTAGTAGCTATCCTAGAAGCCACTACAACAAACATACCTGGTTGTGTTCAACAACTCTTCTCTGTTTGACCCCTACTGGAGCTTTAGTCTTGGCTTTTAGTGGTTCTCTCTTCTCAAGCCTCAGCTCAGTCTTTGGATCTGGGAACAAAGAAAACCACTATTACTCTGACAACTGAAAACACCAAAATAATTCAAGAACCTGCCTGTCTTCTGAAGAACCTAAGTCTTCTGAATAACCTAAAAAGAAAAAAAAAAAAAAAAAAAAAAATTTAAAAAAACTTCAATATATTAGTTTAGACCAAAAACACAGACACAATTGACAAGTTTAGACTAAGCCAGCAGTTACATTTGGAAATTGTTACCAAGTTGTAGTTTACTTTAAAAGTGCCATCATACTGTTTCATTTTGGTAGTGGGACTGAAAGCTTCCAACTCATACATCTGGATTTTCAGTTCTGTTTCTTTCCAACATAGTTACTTACAAATAAAACTCCTTTTTGATTGAAAGGAAGAGCAAGTGATCAGCAGTCACATTACCAGTAAGATGATATATTATCCATCACACCCTTTTAAAACTCTTAATAGCATTATATCAAGAGATTTGAACTTTAGTTATTAAGGACTCTTAGCTTCTTAAACGCATGAGTATACAAAACCTACTGTCGTTAAAAATCTCTCCCTCTATCTCCAACTTTTCAGTACTTTAAACATGGGTAAAAATAATTTCAAAACTAAGTTTCAAACCAAGCACCAATTTAAAAAGCAGATTAAGTACTGAAATTCCAGTTTTCACTTCGACTTTTCCTGTCCTATATCCGGAGAAGTTTGACAAAACACAAACAGATATACACAAAAACATCTACATTTCAAATCTATACTCTTCCCCACCCCCATTCACCTCCTCCCCCAAACAACCCAAAGGAAGTCCAAAAGGAATATAGCATAAAAAGAATTAAGTCCTGCACAAAAGTTTTATTCATTTTTAGCATTAGACTGTGCCTATCTAGATTTTAGAATTTCCTCTACTGCGGCTACTATTGATACAATGGAACAGTTCACATTTGAGTGCCACCTCAGCCTTACCTTCCTCATTGTCACTGTACTGGTCAGAATCGTTATTTCCATTCTGCCTGGTGTTCTCAGCAGATGAGGTGACTGTGGGGAGAGGCACGGCAGACTTCAGCTCTGGACCATGTTCCATCAGCTTCAACAACTTCTTCTCATAAAGTTTCCTGGTAGTAGCTTCAAAAAGGAAGGATACACACTAACGCTACATACTGAAGACATGTCTTCCCAACTTAACTGCTAAATCTTTGGAATCTGCAAGAGTCAACACTATGCTATGTTTTCAGGCAGATTCCACGAATTACCTTCTACCCCCTTACCTAACACCCACCCATTTTGACTTTGCATCCCCTCCCACCCTCACAGTTTGAGCTTTGCCACATTAGCAAATTTAGTCCAACAAGCAGAGTTGGTGCAAGTGAGCGAAAACAGAACAGCAAGTAGCTGTTACACTGCTCCACTTGAGCTACTGGAACACTGTTTAAGACTAGAAGGCATAAAGTCTAGCACATAATTCCATGTCAGGACTACTCTGGCAAACTTTTGTAAAAGTTACTAATACCTGAATTGTTAGCTACAAAGAAGTTTAACTCTATTTGAAATCTTCCAAGAGGAAACTTCTTTTAAAAAAGTGGCAGTCTCTCACAAGAAAGACTCTATACTCTGTAAGAGCTTGGTCTTCTATCCAAATTTGGGGAGCATTCCAGTAAACAGTAGAGGTGTTTGAAATTTTCAGGCTATCCAGTGGAAGCCAGCAGAATGAGAAGTCATATGGGAACAGCTAACAGGAACTATTATTCTAAGTCTGATTCTAGATAATCTACTCCAGACTGCACCCCTGGCATTTCCATCCACTCAGTATGTGGAATATACTCCACAAAAGGATCAGCATGCTACAGAAGCCATCATCTGCTGAAGAGTTGTGAAATCAAGGTACAAATGTAGTTTAAAATCTAAGAGATGAGGAGCTCTGATCCCACATCACAGGTTAAGACAAGAGGCTAAGCTGGGTACAGGGCTTTTCTCTAGCTCACCTGGTGACATTAGCAAGAACACAAGGTGGGAGGCACAAGATCGAAGGCATCGTAAAGAGTAAGGAAAGCAAAACATTACTGCACAGTGCAGTAAGGAGCATTCCAGGAAAGTTCCCAATCTTCTCAATTCTATTACGTTATTAAATGAGATGTATTCAGGCCCCAGATCTCAAACTCTGTATCAGAAGGCCATGTTACTCCAGAACTGAACTTCAGTAGTTACACAACTTCAGAACAGAAGTTGGGACATGTCCAGCTGGCACAGAACAGAAGAGGAACAAACTGAACTTGCCTACACAGCAGTGCTTCAAGTCTTTTCTGTGTAAGTAGTCCAACGGAAAAAAAATATAGATGCAAAACAAAATTGCCACAGCTTCAGTACTAAGCTTAATAAGCAGTCATATCAGAGAAGCTCAGAGTACTCGGAGCTGAAGTTTAGAGATATATAAAGTATATTATATATACACATCCAATATATCTACATACACTATTGCTAGTTCAGTTGACCTACCTACAATTGGGCCAGGATTTATCCCATATTTTGTAAGTTGCTCTTGAAGATCTTCATTGCTGAGCTCTGTTACATCGAGGTTATCCTTCTCCTCTGGCTGGGGTTTGTCAGTTTTCTTTGTGGCTTTCTGTGTGGGAGGAAAAAAACGATTCTTGTTAATACAGAACACTTGTGTCTTCTGAGATCACAGGAAGGAATCAATGTTCTAACCATAACAGAAGAAAAACTACATTCTCCTCTTGCTACACCACAGTAGAGCCCATGTGAAGCACTCAGAATTATGAAACATGTGCACATTTGCTTATTGGAGTACAATATTTTAAAACAAAACATCCATTACAAGCCTCCTTGTACCAAAGGTCTCATCACTTACTATGACCTGTGTTTAAATTTAAACTTTAAGAATGCAATATGGGATTTTTTTCCTATGACTGGAGATAAGCTTTAGAAATTTATTTAGAAATTTTCTGTACTACACCTGAAATCCAAACAAAGAAACATGCCTGAAACATGCCTGTAGTCTGAGACAGTAAGGACACATCCCTTGCCACAACTGTCAACTTTGACACCACTTAAACACTTTTTTGAAACACCAGAAGGGCTTGCCATTACTACTCTGAATTATAAAATATTTTCCATTTGTACTTCCACCACCCAGTAGGTCAACACTTCTTCCTCCAACACTATTTAACAGTATCCACATCCCCACAGAGTTGCCACTGTTTCCTCTCTTACCGTACTGCTCTCTGCAAGATGCTGTGTAACTACAAATGGGATGTTGGAAAGACAAAACTAAAATCATCCTCAATTATTCACAATCCTGCCTGTCTGCTCAGGCCACTGCTACTGTAGCTCTACAGAGCCTAAACCCAACTGGCAGTACTACCAGAGCAGTTGGCAATGCACCACCATCATCTACAGATTGTCATCAACACGATCTGCCAAGATACTATTCCTGAACTAGCAGTTTCCGCTATATCCAAGCGGAGTGATCACAACATTTGTTCAACTTGAGAAGCCTTTATTACTACAATAGACATTTTACAGCTCCAAGGTCTGCAAGAGAATGAGAAGACAGAAGAAATATGCTTAGCAAACTGCTCGCTCCCAGCTAAGAACAATTTTGATATAGACATGACTTATTTCAAAGCACTATCTCACAGTCAGAATATAAACAGATACAAAGGCATATATGATCAGCCAGAAAAACTGGTAGAGTCTTCTACTACTTACTGAAGATACTTACAGTTTCAAACACAGATGTCAGGCCCTCACTTCTAACTTTTTATTTGATTCTTTTTTTAAGCAATAAAGACCACCAGAAGACTTGCTAATATGAGGCAACAGTAGTTAGCCACAGCAACAGGCCAATATTGAATTACAATGTAAGTCTAGTCTCATCTTGAATCCTTGGTATTTTAAAGCTAAACAAGCATTATTCAAAGCTCTCAAATAAAAGTGGTTATTATACAGTTCAAATAAAATAGATTTTCTTTAACTTCTAGACTGAAGAGCCCAGTATAATGTACTTAAATAAAATTAGTTGTTGAAAAGCAACAAAAATGTCTAGAAATCCATGCAACTTGTTAATGAAACAGACTCCAAGTTGTCCAAAGAAAAGGATATGGTAACCAAAGTGTCTTATTTAATACCTCACCTAATCAACTATTCTATTGCTTAATCATAGGAATCTAATCAATTTTTGAAACAACTAAAACCAGGTATCCAATACATAACAACCCACAACCCATAGCTATAGAAGACTTCTAACACCGTGTTTATTTTTGAATGTATGGGTCAGATTTAAGATAACCCATGTTAACCCACTGACTACCTGTGAGACTTTCAACTTCTACTTTTGCATACCCGCCCTCCTTGAATTTCAAGCAAATGACTTCATCTGTACAAGTAATAAGCAACTAATTAAACACTCACTGGAGCACAGGTTCAGTGTCTAGAAGCTTAAAGAAGAAATTAATATGTTAGTTGTGGTAATGACAGCATGAAGCTCTGCAACTACACTAGCATAATAGTAGGGATTCTTTAAACTATAATGCACCACCTCACTTAGTGTGTCATCACAGCCTCTCCACAGGACTACCCTGTGAAACAGATTAGAGACCTGGCTTTAAAATTCGGCTTTGCAAATTAAGACAAAACCCAACAATTTGGGGGTCTAGTCACAATGCAGAACAAGGATCACTTCTGTTACTGCAACTAAAGTTGTCCTGTTGTGCTGCAGAGGAGCACCACAATTGCTTATTGTGGTGCAGAGCACTTAAAATTGCAGTGAATGCTAGCATTTGCGAAATGGTGTAGTTGATTACTCATCCTCTAGGCTGAGGGATATTCTTCAACACTATCCCCAGACCAGTAAGTCCCTATCTGAATATCTTGCAATCTCAATCAGAACTAGCAGCAAAAATATATATATATATTTATATTTCCATAGTCATTGACATTTGCTAGAAACGAGGAGATTAAAGAGGATCTGCATACTTAACGCTTGAGAAAGATCTGTTCATACCACATAGGTGGCAGTTTCACAGCGACATCTGTCAGGTTTAGTTTCAGGCAGTTATGACCCAATCTTCCAAGCCAATATTGAACTGAATTATAAGCACGGGCCTCCCATGGAGCATTCTCAGTTCTAAAGCAATAGCAAACCAAAACCACAGGAAAAGTTCTCCACAAACATGGAGAGCTGACATGGCTCCATTGTTTTTCACCTCTTACTAATTGAGGAGGAGGAGAAAGTGCAAGTCATGAGAACCCAGACCTGGAAGCCATCCTTCACATCTTTGATCTACCTGCTGAATGGGAATCCCGAAGCCACAGACCTGGTTGAGACAGACTTTTTGCTATGTTTACTAGCTCAGCACTACTCCAAACACAAACAGAACTCAGGCAACATACTGAGGAAGCCATTAAGAATTAAAATGAACAGCTAGAGAACACAATACAAAAAAGCATTTTTCTAAACTCAACAGTTGAACAGCACCTAAGGATACTTGAGGGCTTTAATCCTAAACAGGTGAAGCTGTACCACTAGCAGCAGATAACCTCATTCAGAGGAGAGTAAAGAAGCCCTGAGCCTAAGACAGTCTAAAAAAGCACAAATTGTGTCAACAGAAAGCACTTCAGATCTCCAGTTTGTACAGTGTCAACAAATACTTGTATTTCTATAATGGCAAGGAAAGAGATATGGACTTACATGGCCTAAGTATCAATAACAGACTTATACTTTGAAATATAGAGTCTGTATTCCACCTGTATTTTTTACTCTCCCATAACACTAATGTTTTCAGCAGCAGAATTCTCTTTTATCAAGCCTGCTGAACCTTCTGACCTCAAATACTTAGTGGGGGGGGGGGGAAGGTAATTACACAATCTACATCATTGACAAAATAAACGTTGAAAAAATATGCATAATTCAGAGATGCTAGTACTTTTCATCCTCAATTACCAAGTCCATTGTAACATTCTCCAAGTGCCTGACTTATAATTTCCAGCCCCTCTCCCACTTCCCCAACTTCTATTTGATCCAGTGAAGTGAATGTATTTGCTCTGTGAATCCTGCACTTCTATGAGAGGTGAAGAGCTGTTTCCAGAGAATTTGATGAAACAGTGAAAATTCATAACAAAAAGCAAAACGAGGAAGCAAACTAACAGATGGTCCTGCGGTTCAGTCAACCAAATGCTGACATGGAGATCTGGCTTGTGCATGTGTCCTTGCTGAGCAGCTGACAAGCAGTGCTAGACTAAACTACTACAACAGGACATTTGGGTCTGCTTTATGAGAACATGACAGCTATTATACCAGCACATTACTAGGGAGCATTGCAAGTTCAAGAATCTAGAACTGCAGAAAGTCTGACATTGCAGTGAAAAGTTTTGCCACACAAAAGCTGTCCAGAGACAGGAATTACTCAGCCACCTCACTCCACAAAGGTGTTAAACTACGTTCCACATTGTTTGAACACTTGACCATAATAGACAGAGGCAACCACATAGCCCACATTGAATCAATTATCTGAGTAACACAGTTTTTATATTGTTTTACATTCTCTCACCTATTTCAGCACCCAGTTTCACTTTCTGCACTCTATCTTCATAAGCTTCCAGTTTTACTATTACCTTCCCTCCTCCAACAGTGAGGGGGAGGAGATCATACAGTTACAGTACCTACAGATATCACTACTATTACACTGCTCTGACCACAAAAAAGCCAAGGCTAGTTTTTCATTTACTTTACTGTTTGCTGACCTCAAGAAGCTAGCACTCAATGTAGTATTATCAGGGGCAAAAGCAGAATTTGAAAAGGAGATCTTTTGTATTTCAAATTATTCCACACTACAAAGCAATTAGCGTGTTATATCACACTGCAAAACAAAGTTTGAGTTTCAGAGGGGGTAAATAGGATATAGCTATATTTTCAATGATTTTTTTTTTCCAGAATTTCAGATGGCCATAAATACTGAACACTGACTGAAGAGGCTGTGATTCCAAAGCATGACACTTGGGGGCCTGAAACCAGTATCTCAGCTCAGACCCCTTTAAAGTCTTTTCTGCTCACACCTGCATGTTAGTCACCTGTACATTCATTATTACATCAGAACATAACCTTAGAAGGTCAATGTAGCCCAAACAGATAGAAATTAAACACAAACAGCATCACTATGGACACACGACACTTGCAGTCATACCACAATACAAGAACTTTACTTCACTAGGACATTGTTTTCATTTGTCTCGAGAATGATAGGCTGGATGCAGCATTGACAGAACTGTGCTGGAACAGTGAAGTGCTTAAAAGACTCACCTATTTGTGGCAAAAGAAAAGGATTTTTTTCCCTCTTGCCTCATTGCTACACAAGTTTCATCTGAGGAAAACGTGCCTGTAATTGCACTATCAAATGCCCTGAAGTGAAACAGAGAGAGCCTTAAGCTGTCTACACTGTCATTTCAATGACTGCAGCAATATGAAAAAATCCCTACTTTTAGCATCTAGAGACCCAGTTTAGGGGGCCTTAGCCCTCTTTCAGGGGCTGCAACGCAGGTGCATTCACACACGAAAAACGAGCTCCAGGGGATATTCTACTTCAAGAGAAAGCAAGAGCAGACCGGCAAACGGCACAGACTCGCACGTCGCCTCCCGCAGCGGCCCCGAGGCAGCCGAGCGCTCCCGGGGCGCTCCACTCTAGAACAGACCACCCGCAACACCACCCCCACCCAGCTCGCCCACAGCCCACCACGTCCACCCAGCTTGCCCACGGGCCACCACTGCCACCCAGCTTGCCCATGTGGAGCCACCACCGCCACCCAGCTAGCCCA
>JAWLRI010000505.1:623222-676911 GCA_034781795.1 Crypturellus tataupa
AACAAAAAAAAAAAAAAAAAAAAAAAAAAAAAAGTTCCAGGTCTTGTCTGAGCTACAAGGATGCAATAGAGTGACCTGGAGGCTGGAGGAAATTGCTGTTCTTGTTCAGCTGGGTCAGGAGAGGGTCCTGGGACTGGCATTTTTCAGGAGGTGAACGAACAACAGAAGGAAGTGGCAGGTTTTAGATTTAGCAGCTGGAAGGAAAATGGTATAATAAAAAACACTACAATTCCCTTTACAAAAATCAATCGACAGTTCCAAATGTTAGTTGTGAGAGAGAAAAACAAATGTGTACATTCACCAGAGATTGCTTCAGATGTGATGGACGGTTAACCATCCTCTTCAACTGTAAAAGGCTGACGCTTAGAAAGGACACAGAAATGAATCACAGTGCACTTTAATTTTGAAATGAGAGATAAATATTTAAAATCAGTTGAACAGCCAAAACCACAAAAGAGGAACTGTTGAGAACAATGTACTCGAGCACAGCTGCTTGAAATAAGAGCGTGCCACTGTCCTGCATCTGCAACACACTGACTGATCATCGGTAAGTTACACTCGCTCTAGTAAAACCCAAGGAAAAAAGAACAAAAGGGAAAGAAAAAAAAAAGAAAAGATCAGAGGCATTGCTAAGTAGGGCCAGGTTCAGGGAAAACTAGACATTTTATAGCTTTCTCACAGCTGACAAGGATGGGAGATGGTGATCTGCAAGAGCTGGCTTGGAGATGACAGCTCTGAGGAATTTGAGAGGGGCAATATCTGAGGGGAGACATCAGCATGATGACAGCAAACGATTAAAATAATGGGTGTTTAAATTGCAGTACAATGCAAAATAATCTGTACCTGGAAGAAGCATTTAAGAAAAGTGTGGGTTTTTTGATTTTTTTTTCTTTACAATCATTGTTCCCCATTAGTATCCTGCAGCATAATAACCTTTAATAATCTTTCCCTGAGTTTGTTTAGGAGAGAGGAGACTTTCAAGTTCGCAGTTGCGTTGGCTCCCTCTGGTGGCACTTAGAGATGCTCTACTGCCCAGAAAAGCAATTCAAAAATTGCTAGAAATCAGAAGATGAGGTTGGTATTTTATTTTAATAGTTGTATTAAAAATAGAAGGAATAAATAAATCTCTTAAATCCAATTGAGTTTACATATAAGCAGCTTATAAAATGTAATTCTAACAGTCTGGGTCAAAAGAGCTCATGAAAATAACACTTGTTTTCCCACCTTCTCCTGACTCAATTTGTGGGTAGCATTTTGCTATTTTGTGTTTGGGAATGAGAGGAGTTACAACTGTTTTAGTGGGAAAATATTTAGTGGAAAACGTTTAGTGTATTTTAGAGGAAAAATATCTATTTTGAAATTAAAGTGATTGGCAGTTGTTGCCATTTGCATCCTAGGAGATCTCAACAGCTAGAACAGATGTGCGGTAAACGCCAGTTTTTGTCCGTATGTTTCTAATAAGGAATGTGGAGAAGAGAGAGAAAAGGAAAGATAAAGAGGAGCAGGAAATGAGGAGGAAGTTAGATCATTTCCTCTGCTTATGTACGCAGAAGGACCCACATTTGGGGATTTTGGGATTCATCTAGAGTTAGGTAACTGCAGTTACCGTGTCTTTGCTCAGTAAGACTGACTGAGAGGATCCGAAGATTTAAAGCTACATGATCAGTGCATCCCAGTCCCCTCTCTCTGCTGTCAAAGCCCTCATTTACTGAACAGGTTTCCCAATGAATGAAACTTTCTTTTTTTTTGGTCAAAGTAACTCTGCTTTGCATTGCCTACACTAACATTCTTAGATTGATGTATTTTTAACAGTAGCATGTTAGAAGACCAAGGAAAAAGATACATTTTTCTGTAGAATAATTGCTCATATTGGAAGAAATATTGTAGGTTCCAGTACTTAAATGAATCAGGGTGGCACAAGCTTTTCTGAGATAATTTAGGAAATTGAAGAGAGAAATGCTTAATGCTCAGAGTAAAATGTTTTAAAAAATCAGAAAAATCTGTTTTGAAATTGTTGTATTTGAAAATAACACAACTTCAGTGCTACATACCAATAATAGCTTGCACTTCTGTCACATTTCAGCTGAAAATATCAAATTGACTAATCGTTCAAAATCCTGATGTCACAAACAATTCAGAGTTACTAAATATTTTACAATGAACTTGTTAGGCTAGCGACTCTGAATTTTCAGCTTTTCAGAGGTGCTTCAAGGCAGATTATTTTAGGTTTCAACCCCCACTCAAAATAAAACTGAACTAACTTGGACTATGATCTGTAAAACTGTGGACAGAATATATATTTGTCTGTCATGGAATGAAGAATTCTCTATGATTCGTTTGCTAGTACAGTTAAGCATAACATCTGGGAATTCTAGAGGCTTATCTACATAATTCTGCACACCTGCAATTTTTTTCCTGTACGTTTTAAGGCACATACCACCAGATGAGCAATATATTGGACATGTCAGCATGTTATTCCAAGACATTTACCGTAAACTTTAGTATTTCTATATTTTATTTCTTATGCAACAAAGTGCCACATTATTTAGCAAGTTTTTTACCTGATATTTTCAAAGTGTGTTTTTCACCTACAATATTTTTTAACTCTAGACAATACCTAATGCTCTTTGGACAGTGCATTGTTTTCACCTAGCAAAAATCAGTTAGTGGTAAGTTATAAAATTTTATGTAAAGTTTGTTTCAGAGTCAAGAAAGAGTAAGAAATTTCAATCAAAAGGCTCTTGTTTGAAAGGCAAAAATGGAATGTCATTCATAACTGCATCATATGATTAAAAGCTGAGCTAGACTATTAATAGCTAAGCGCTGTCAAGAGCAATATGTGCTGATGAGAGAACCTGACTGTTAATACCTTCCTAGATTAGGCACATGCTAATGAGGCCTTTACGCAGCAGCAAAGGAGACGAGGAGTAGAGATAATGTTTAGGGGCAGGAAAACAAGTTTAGATTGCTTAGAATCGTAGAACCGGAAAATCAGTGACAAAGAAAGGATAAAAGTAGGTAAAATTTTCACTTTCTAACTATTTTGTGAAGTGACTTTGCTTTCTATAGAGACTTCACAAAACGTTGACTCACATGATTACATAATGCTGAATAAATTTATGTATAATGATTAACATTAATTCTTTGTATTTTATAACAGTATTTACTATTAGTAAATTAAAAATTACTGTAAATTAGACTGTGAATAAATAACAAATACTTTATTTTCTCCTAAACACATTTTCTTTTTAAAAGAAAAGAAAGCAAACACTTTCCACAGGTGCTGAATTGTAATATAACTGTGAAATCAGGCTTTTCAGTTTTGCTTCTGCCTTAATTTGGCTTGCATGGAGGCTCATTTCAGGGTAATTGGCAAACACCAAGGCAATCCTTTCTTAAGGGTGGAGCAATCCTTAAAGGTCACTTCCACGGTGCTCGTCAGCTGGCAGAGTTTCCCAGGAAGATCCAGAGGTCTTGGATCCAAAGTCTCCAAATTTTTGGTCCATGGATCTCGAGGATGCAGAAGAAGCAGCTTTGCTACTTTACAGACCAGTCTGGGAATCTATGCATCTATGTGAAGACCTATCTTCTGGTCACCACTTTTATTAAAAAAAAAAAATCCTTAGCATGAACCGGAGAGGGTTCCTAAATGCTGAGCATCTCTGTAGAATATTACCTTATTTTCATAGGAAGACAGATTAAAATACATACAAAATCAACGCATTACTTTTAGGTAAATGGCTTATGGAAATAACAGTATTTTTTGAGTACTGCAACACGCATGCTTATCATACCCTACCTTCTGTAACTGCACATTATAGCAATTCACTTACCCACTATTTGGTAGTGAAAGAGCATCACTATTTGAAAATTGGCACTATAGGACCAATTAATAAAAACCTGTTCTCTTAATTAAAACCAAGCCTGCATGGAAACTGTAGGTCTAGATATGATTTCACAGTTTAGAGAGGGACACAAAAGTGCTCTCGTTCTGCAGACCGGACACAGAACTTCAGCCTGGATTTCGGGGCGAGGGGCACCGTGGCCACGGGCAGAGTTCGCTTGCAGATGCAGCACACCCTGCTGATCTGCAGGCAGTCACAGCTTGGGTGTCACCGTGTGCTGGCTTCATTATTAAACCTCCTGTGGAAAAAAGTGACTTAGTCTCAGATTTTGGCAAATAAAAGAAAGCGACGGTGTGACTATGGAACAGATAAGGTAGTGAAAGCTGTTTATGAGGAAGAAGGATGCACAGGTCCATGGGAGGAGGATATGAAGTTCTGAAGGTTGTCACTAGGGTTTCGGCAACCCATAAGCCACAACATTTTCTTGTGTGTAATTGATGCAGCCACGGGACTGTCACTGTACAGGGTATTCTTGCCCTGAGCCAGGCCCGCAGTTATGCATCAAGAAGAAACAGTTTCATGGCTAAACAGAAAAGATGGGATAAGGAACCAAGGGGGGCTGGGGGCTGGGTGATGGAACCGGAGCAGCCCAGACGTGCCGTGCCGTGCTGTCCCGTGCTGTGCACGACGTCCAGAGTTTGCAGGCAGGCTCCTCTGAGCAGCTCGCTGGGCTGCTGTGCCTCAGTTCATGCCCTTGAACTATAGGCATATGATTGTCATGCCTGAACTAGGACCATGTATCTCTAAGCTCCTTACTGTGAGAGTTATAAGCATCCCTGTGTTGTTAGGACAGAATTTCAATTTAGGCCACTGGAGGGTTGTTGCAGACTGCCTACAGTATCCAAAGCTGAGCAGGATACATATAAGCTTGTTTGACTAGGAAACTGTTGTTCCTGCCTGTTTCATATCCCCTTCCTTGTTCCCAAGGCTTTCCAATCACTTCAGCAACACACAAATATTTTTTCCCTCTACTCTTTCTTTTTTTCTTTTCTAAGGTTTTCTGTAGGAAGATGGTGAAACACAAAAGATTTGATTTATAATCTTGATGTTTTATCCCTAAAGGGATGGTCCAGTTACATGGGAATGAAAATTAAAATGTATTTCATTAGTTGATTTAATTGCTATGTTTAGTGCTACCACAAGGCAACTTGTAAGTAAAGGGAATATCTTAACTTAGCACACTATCTATAAACACATTCCAAGCCTGATGCAGTCGTTGCTTGTCTGAAGCAATAGGCTTTTTGCCTGTTAGTGACGTGCAGAAGGAAATCAGTTGTTCAACAGCTGCATTTTTTAATTGGGCAGCTCAGTGTCAACAGGATTGTGGAACGGACTGGGAAGTAATCCCTGCAACACAGACCAGCAGCTGCATTTGAAGGGATATCGCCAGGGAGCACCCGGTCCTGGCCGTGGCGGGTCCCACCTCCCAGAGCAGGCAGCCAGGGCAGCCCCAAACAGCTCAAACAGTCCGGCCGCTCCTCTTCGGGGATACTGATGGGTCTGAGCGGCTGTGTGATGTTCTGATGTAAATCCCTGGCCACAAGGTACTACCAGTGACACTCTTACTCTAGGAGGAATAGATATCAAGCAAGGTTTGATTTAAGAACACGACTGTAAAGCTCAGTTATTCCTGAGCAGTGGTATTACAGAATGCCAGCTAAACACAGAGAACATGAGGAGATCTGAGACCTGAATGCCAAATGTCGAAGATGTGAGTGAGACAGATACACTCACCTCGTCATTAAATATGAACCTACGTCAGAAAACAACGGGGAGTCTTCTGCCTTCACCATCCTGACAATTTCATGTCCTTTGCAAACTGAAATCTTTGATGGTTTTGCTAGCGATATGAATTACAAAAATAAAAGATTGCAAATGACGATATCCTGAGACCTTATAAGAAAATGGTTATGTGTTTAGCTGAAAAATTAGATAAGTACATTTTGTGATTTTTTTTGCTGCTAATGATTAAAAAAATTCTTTTTGCCTGCACTGAGTATCAAATTATTTTATTAAATGACTAAATTGCTGCATACAGTAAGATAACAGAGAGAATTCCTGTTTATTTTTTTGTGGACAGAGCAATGTGACCACCTTCCTTTATTTTTTAAATAAGAAAGGGAGTGTAGCAATACATCTCTAGGCATGGGCATCCTTATGTCATCTCCTATGCACAAGACCCCTTCTTCATGGTGTAGCACCTGGCAGTCTCTTATTACGGAATATCTTACAAACGAATATTGACTCATGAATAAGTACAGAAAAGATCAGGCAAATAAAACTGCCACATCTCAGCAATTCTTGTCTTTTATGAGTTGAGAAGTTCCTCATAAAAGATTAGGAAGATAAGGGGTAAAAAGCAGAAATCACAAGAAAAGAAAGCATGAGAAGTCTTTTGGAACAGGGGCTGGAAGCAGTTATTTGTGTGAACAAAAGCCAGCTATGATTGGTGTACGCTTTTATTGGGACTTCGTGCTCTACAAGTTCAAAGTAGTTCAGTGCTCCAGTGTTGCACTTATCTCTCAAAGCGCGAAAGCTGAAATACCTCTGTGTTCATTGACCTCATGATGACAGCAAGTATGGGGCACTCTATGCTAATGCTGCACCTGACAAACCACGCTAATGGGAACGATGGAAAGTCAGATTATGGGGAAGTTGATCCATGTTCAGCCCTTATGTATCCAAATGCATGTTCGGTTTACAATGTCAGATATGAAAATCTGCCTATGTTGTAACGGTGGGTTTCCAATCACATTCCAAAACGCTTCCATCTTATTGAAGTGTCAGAGGGACTGAGGTCTTGCAGGATCTTTCTCATGTCATGACAACTAAATAATATTTCCACTAGGTAATTTTGATTTTGTTATTTAGTGGAACAGACAAACAGCTCTTCATTTGGCCTTGAAGTTTATTGGAAGACAAATGAATGATCAGTTACACTTTGTCAAATGGTCTTTGGCAGAAAGCTCTTTGTAATCAAAGTACGCTACCTGAAAGTATAACTCGGACCAAACTATGCTGACATCTTTTAAAAAGGACAGCTATTTACAGGACTGTGGGTCCTTGCTCTCTATTTTAAACATTCTTAAGGTTTTATATTTAGCTACTTTGGGGATTTGATCAGGAAAGAGAAAAGACCTTTAACCAGCAGTGGCCAGTGGATTCAGGTATGTTTTAAGAATTTCATCATCCCCATGTGAGCCAGAATTTCAGTATTTGCTAGTGTGTTTGGTGAGGAACTGTATGGATCTTTAACTAGGGAGGAATATATTCCTTTCACCGTGTGTTAGAGATAACTTAAGCTTCGGAATACACATCTGCATGTGCAAACTCTCTGGAGTTATTACACATATGTCAAGAATTAAGCCTGTGTATTGCTGGTGCTAAGGAAAAGATATACAGTAGCTGGTTAAAAGTGCATAATAGCAGAAAAACTGGAGACACACAAAAAAACATTGCTTATTTGTAAGATTAAGGGAATGGGATTTCTATGGGTAATCCCATCTGGCCTGGAAAAGAGAAAAATAAGATAAAATGTGTACAAAAGAAGCATTGCCAATGAAGTTTTAATGCGATTTGGGCAAGTAGAAAGCTTTAATAAGAATCTAATTAAACTTGAGAGTATTAATTGGCAGTGGCAAAGATACATAAGCATGTAACATTTGTTGTTATCCACAACATATTTTCTCCAGGGAGACCTTAAAAACATGGCACTGCCATTCCACCAGCCCTTCCATTTCCTGAACCAGGTTTTCTTCCCCTGTTTACCTCTCTGAATGCTTTAATAGCTTCAAAAATGTTGAATTTTCAGTAGTTGCACTTGCAGACAGTAGTTAGATTTGCAACCTGGGAGAGAGAAACAAAAAGTTCTGGAATATAATTCAAAAAAAAAAAAAAAAAGCGGGGGGGTGGGAGAAATAGCAACAGAGAGCTCAAAATGTGTTTCAGGGAAAGTTTGTTTTGTGATTGCAGCAGGTGCGGGAACTGATACAGTTTTGCTATGCATTGAGTATAAGATAGGCCACTCTGCACATTCCCAAGTGGACTTTGTGTACAAATATCACCTAAGCATCACAGACTGCACAAACATAGCTCACAGGGTTGGGAAGAAGCTGGTCTTGTGAGCAACTAGTGGGTGATGGGGGCCTAAATTAATGTTTATCAAATTTGCTTGTGTTTTTACTAAAGGAAGTACAATATCGAAGTGACTACTCCAGTCTTCAGACCAGTGCAGCTCCTGTGGTAGGCTGAAATACTGTTAGTTCACCTAGTCCTTAGTTGAGAAGCTTCTTATTATGGAGTTCTGACACTGACTTAAGCACCTAAACCCTAATTAATATCCTGCATCCTGATTTTTGAGCTGTGCACCACTGCTGAGCTACCCAAGTGCAGAGGCTCTGCTGCTAGGTTGTGTGCCCAGCTATGGGGGAGCACTGCCAGATGATCTGGACCCTCAGCCATGGGTTCAGCGTCCTGGGCAGGGCAATACTGGGTTACAGAAAGAATTTTTTGACCGTCTAACCAACCCTCTGTGCAACCTAGGAGCTCTGGGACCTTGCGTCTCCACTGTCACCATCCTTCTCTCCTGGATTTCCCTTCTCTTCAGCCATCATGGAGATTGCTCTCAGCAATATGGAGATTTTGGTATGTAGCTTGTAGGCTCCAAAATATTAACCATATTGAATAACATTGATAATGGATGTTGCATCTAATCAAGTACAATATTGCCAAACTAAGTTTTAATTGCATTTCTGTCAACACTATTTTTTTAAAAGGTGTTGGACAATTGGATGGATGTAATTTGTAGGGTAGAATTTTGCAGTGAAATAGGGTAAAGCATATGATCAAGGCAGAAAATGCCAAATCCATACTTGCATATGTAGCCAGTCAACTTCTCCTCTGGAGGATCAGAGCAGTCTACAAAAAAAAGTGAGGTTTTATAAATCCATCTTGCGAACACTGCCCCAGAAGTAGTGCCCCTCTGTTCCCAGTCATAGGAGCAATATACCTAACCTAAAATTTCTGAGACAATATGATGCCGGTGCAGTTTGTTGCACTGTTACAACTAGTGTTTGCTGGAGCCGAGGACTGCAGTGGCTCTGACTATGCCCGCTCTTCTGGGCAGTGTTGTGTAAAGCTGAGGGCACATGAGGATCAGACTATGCAGCCACCATTGATGCAGTGTCTGAGGGTTCATGTACACAAGAGTAATGCTAGTCCCCTTTGCTTATATTTCTGTCCCTTTTGAATCACAGGAGCAGAGCAAGATTACATTTGTACTTATCTTGTACTTATAATGCACTGCATTGTCATCTTCAATGTCTTCTGAACAAACTTTTCTTAAAGTAATTAGATTCCAGGCCCTTTTTGAACTGTGCAGTTTCCCCACCTCATACACAAGATGGCAAGAATATTATCGACACTATGTCCAGCCAGCATGCTAGACCTTCCAGCTGTCATTTTAACTGTTTCTAAGACAAACAGCTAAGTCAGTGGTTCCCATATGACAGTATGTGGCATGGAAACCGCTCAGAGAAGCTGTAGGAAGAAATCATTTTATTGGAAATGGGACAGGAAGATGGCTATGAATGTTAGAGTTCACTTTTAGGGGACAAAATAGTGTGAGAAAAGTATTTATAATGTCATTTGTGAAGTGAATGAAAACAATGGGATATTCTTTGGGGGAAAAAAAAACCATTGCCTTACCTTATTACAGTGGACACATTTCTAAACATTTTTTAGTGTGATATGTCCTTATTATAAGGAGATATATATACAGGGTGTAAACACCTTGATTTGGGAGATAACTAACAAGAATCGAACACAACTTAACCAAAAAGTGGTCCCTCCTTGGTCTGTGGTGTTGTCCGCTCTGGGGGATGAAATAATATCAACAAGTAATAGCCTGGGCTTAATCTCCAGCCTCAAGCTCTACCACAGTCCGCGTTGCTCTATAAATCATCCTTTCTTCTTAGCAGAGCGTGGTTGGCTATTAAGGAAGAGTTTATATATAAGTTTCAAAGTCAGCATTTGCAGCTACAATTAACTACATCTCTTAGGGCTGGAGTTGGTTGGTTGTTTTCCGGTAGAACCATTTTTCATCTACAGGTGCTGACGCATCAACCAAAATGTTCTGTAGGAAGATGTTTTAGCAAAACTTGAATACAGCTGAGGAAGCATCTGTGAGGACCTGCCAGTTTGACAAGTCCAGGGACTGGTGGCATGTTGAGATCACACAGCCCTGGAACCAGGCGTGTGGCTCCTTCTAGCTCAGCTCCTCTGCTCCAGATTTTGAAGTAGCTCATCTCAGGGCTGCCAGGAGTCAGGAATGGGAAATCCTTGATCTTTAGCCCTAAGTTCCTCACCATCCCAAATGCAGGTTTAGCAAGGTTTGGGCAAAATGAGTGAAAGAACTCTGTGGACATTTAGAAAGGCAAAAACCCAGGGATGTGTATGAACTTCTGAAAATGATGATTTCATAATTTCTTTGTTGTGACTTGAGTGTTCATTTTGATAGAGAAGGGGCTTTTATACATTCTCCCAGGAGAAAAAAAATATTTTTTTCAGACAGCAGTGCCCGCAGAAGCATATATGCAACATTAGCTTCACATCACATAAGGTGACTTCACAAGCTTGAGGATCCTTAAACCCCACTGTTTCAAACAGGAACGTATAGGCTCCGTGACACACAGCAGCAGTCACCAAGGGAAAAGGTTAAGCCAGCAGCATGGTATGTCAGCCAGATAGAAATCTCACACTGCCATTACATTGGTTTGTGAAAGGAGCCTACGTATGCATGCATAAGAAAAAGCCATTTCCAGGAACTTGGGGGTAAATATGGGCAGGATATCCCATCCCGCTCCTGCCAGCTCTGGGTCGCTGCACTGAGGACTCACAATTTCATCGTATTGTAGTTGCCTCTGGACAAAGTGCGGACAATCCGCTTTGGTTCCCGAACTGTGGCTATAAAGATCCAGGGCCAGAAGCTGTGAAACAGCGACCCACTTGCCCAAGCAAGCCTGCCATTGAGCTGGCTTAGTTAGCTCTTGCCCAGGGAGAGCACTTCTCTCTCATTCACCTTGACCTCTCGCTATTCATCCACTCTGAAAGCAGAAAGCGTCAGCTTGAATAGTGTTTTACGGGCAGTAGTTATATAAGAGAGGACAGACATTGAAAACGAAGGCAACCAAAGCACTCGTCTACACGTCTAAACTTACCAGCATGATTACGCTGGTATAAGTATACTGCAAAGGTAATACTTGTATAACTTAACTGGGAGGAGTGTCTTTCCCTTCCCCTGCAGCTTTACACTTTTTTCTAAAGCAATAAGACGATGTAAGTCTTGGCTAGACCACAGCAATGTGTTTGCTAGGCCTTGAGGCTTTTGGGTTTTAGGTATCCTAACAAGTATGGAATGAAATTTCAATTAATATAGATCAATGCCTCCCTGAAACCTGTCCTCCTGGCTGTGCAGTGATTTCCACTGCGCTCAGTGAGGTCTTGGTGCTCGTATACTGGGTATTGGAGGGGCTGGACCACATTTATCTCTCATTTATCTGTCATTTATCACCCTTAGGCTGTGGCGGTGGCATGTCCTAGAGATGGCCTGCAAACAACAAAACAGTTCTTAAATCTAATTAATGATTAACACTGGTTCAACAAGTACGCTATTTGCGTTTTGTTCTTGTGTGACTTTTAGTATAAAACCCTTCTTCTGTCCCTCCAAGTGTTCACAGAGTTTGAGTGAAGAAGGATGCATGAGGTACCTGTCTGCCCGAATATCTTCTGAGTGGCCACACAGTGGGGTGGGGGGCAATTAACTAAGCTGAAAATTAACCCGTGTCTGACTGTGCGGTGGGATCTGCGCAGCTGCCGCCTCCACACGGGCAGCGTTTCCACGGGGCCTGTGTCGGGACAGGGAGGACATCTCGTGGCCGGCGGGGTGGCTGTGGGAGCTGGGGTTGATGTGTGTCTGCTCGGGAAAACAGGAAAAATACCCTCACGCCTGCTGTTTCTCATCACGTCAGGTACACTCAGCACCTACTACACTGACACGGCACGGGGAAAGCCCAGGGCCAACACACCGTGGGGAAGAGCCAGATTTCTGCTCAGGGTGCGCCTTCTGAACCACGCGCAATAGTGCTCCTACACACAAAATGTACATAAAGGATGGAAATCCCCACTATCCCCCTGGGAACCGTTCCCAACCCAACAAGGAGAATCTGGGGAAAGGCAGGTGTCTGTCAGTGTTAATCGGGGCTGCATAACGATGAAAGAGCAAATTGGGAAATAGCGGGGAAAGTGCAAGATAGAAGATAATGAAAAGCATGGAAGGCTTTTCTGGGAGTAGACCAGAAAGCCTAAGATTTGTAGAAGGTGTTAGCTAACTTACACTTAACTTTCTGCATTTGTTTTCCCCCCATTTTTGGTTTACCCCCTTGGGTCAAGAAGTGTTTATGTTTGCAGAAAGTCTGCCACAATGAAGATGATTTTTATATATTTCTTAATATAGATTAAAAATGATAAATTGCCATAATTTCAAACTACACAAAGGTGGGAACAACCATGTGAGAATGCGCTAACTGAACTTAGTAAATCCTGCCTTCACTGGATATGACAAAAACAAACAGCAGAAAAAATATAGAATCGTGTTTTAACTACTTTTAACTGTATGTGTCTTACCAGACTCTCTTGACTGTTTTGATCACTGCACGCAAGCATTACTTTTGATACAGCAGCTCTTTATAATAGAGGTAAATCTGCTGGGACAATGCAGCATCAGGTGATTTGTTGTCCAAAGGTGTTTATTTTGTGTCAGCTTCTACTTCTCAATCCTGCTTGAAGCCCTTTGCAGCAGCCCTCAAGCCTCAGTGGACCTCAGCTTTGCAGTGCCCACTTGTATTTCTGCAAGCACTGCCATCTCGCTGTTTGCTTGCACTCCATCTTATGCTACAACTGTCTGACCGTCTCATCTCCATATGCTCATACTTAACACAACGAATATCCTGAGGCTATAGGTATTTTCACAGTAGGGCAGAAGTAATTATGGAATAGTTGCCCATGAATTTTGCTGACATGATGGACCCTCAGCAGCATGCCGAGCTCCTGCTGGATTGTGCAGCAGAGGATTGTGGACAGAAATTGGAAGCCAGGCTTCCGATACGGATTGCTTCTGCTAAGAGATCACCAATCTTCCACCTTTCAGTTTAAAATAACTGGAAAATTTCTTTAGAGTTTTATACAGTTGTAACTCAGCTGCTGAACAAATTGGAATAGTTATTAATCTGTCTGGAAGGATATGCACAATAATACCATGAACAGAAAAATTCTGCTCAGCTAGTTCCATTGGGATTCGGTTTTGCTAAATAGAACTACCTTAAGAGAAGACAACATTTTCCCGTGATATTGGTATGCATGCAGAAACATGAACACTTTTTTTCCTTATTGCACTTTCTTTTATTTCATATTTCAGTTCTTTTTCTATTTTACCCATCTCTCTCCGTTAGAATTCTTTGTATTACATGGAAATGACCATTTTCGTGTTTTCTGCCTTTGATCTTTATTAGTAAGGTTTTTCTATTAATTAGAAACCTTTTGCTCATCATGCAAGTGGCAAGTTCTTTGGCCTTATTTCATTTCTAGTCCTTGATATTTATCATTAAGCAGACTCCCAAAAAACACATATATTTTCCTCCATAATCAAAAACGATTTAAATTCTGGAATTGTTTCAGTTTCTTCTTCTGACACACATATTGTAAACCACTTTGTTTCTCTCTGCACAGTTTGCTCCTAGAGCAGGCTGTATACCTTTCTTCTTCTTAGTGAGGTGTTGAATATTTCATATTGAGAGAAAATAAGAGTAATCTATGAGCAATCTTCTATCGAGACAAGAAGGGTAAACCACAGTTATTAGAAAAGCAAATGTGAGAACAGAACCACACTGCAATGAAACCAATGTTCTTTCAGATGAAGGGAACTGTGGTATTTCTGGGAGTCTATTATTGCTGTGCAGAGCATATCTGTCAATATCACATTTTTAACAAATATTGGATCATATTTGCAACAGAAAACAGATTTACTTTGCCACATTGTTGGCCCTGGCTGCATCTTCAGGTATATCTGATATCCCACCAAGTTCAAGAATGGCTTTCTTCACATCTTGCCGGTTTGCACCGAAGGCAGCGCATAAAATTTGACAACTCTGGCACAAGCACTGTATCACAGATGCTGTGTATATTGTAATTTATTTTGGCCTATAAATCAGAACTAGACAGCGTTCGAATTTCTGCAGAGTTCCAGTGCATGTACTTTGAGTCTGTGTGGTTTCACAGAAAAAAAATGGTGTTTTATACTGTGCTAACTGCTAATCCCCTACAGATGAGGAAAAAGTTACACTGATTCACTTCACTTTTCAACTGATTCCTGTTATTTTGATGCTCTAGAGTGTCTGCTGTTTATGAACCTAATTGTACAAGGGTTTTAAGTATAAAACGGTGTTTGTGTTGTGGCAGATGCAGCTGCTGAAGATGTTTTTGAAGCATTCCCAGTAGCAATTTACCTTGCCTACTCCAAATAAGATCTGCTGTGCTCTCACATAGGTGCACATAGTGTGGCTCAGGGTGCAATATGTTACGGTTTTCCAGCTGACACGGTTCATAGCCTTGTATATCATCCTATACAGTTTCAGTTGAGTAAAAGGGATTGTTTAAGCTGCTGTACCGGACTCTGGGCTGGAGAGGCCGAGAGCCAGTGCACATGTGGTTCCACTGCCCCTCTCCGTGCACAATGATCTCCAACAAGGTGGTGGGGTAAAGATCTGGGATAACGAAACTCCCCATTCTCTAACTGTAAATCAGAGCCCCTCGTGTATGTGAGTTTGCAAAAGTTTTTTTTTTTTGAAAATGTTTCCTGCTGATGATGATCCCAGAGAACTGTCTATACGGGTAATGACAGCTGGAGCTGACCACGGACCAGGCTTTTGTCATCCATTGGTGGTCTAATGATATATCATCAAAACTGTCTGAGGCAGTTTGGTAACAAGCCACGGTGCTTTAATGCAGTTGTTGTATTTTTCAATCAAAAAAATATAGATTTTTGAAATCAAAACATGGAGCCTATTCTCTCATAATGTAAACGAATCACTCTGTTATTCCTTTTCAGATGGATCCAGCAGTTGTGATAATGACATTTTTGAAAGTGGCTGCTGTGTAATGCTGTGTAATTATTTTTAATAACGATTGATCCATAAAATAAAATTCATACCATTCTTAATATGCGTTCTAACTAGAAAGAAGAGACGGTGTGTGTGCAGAGCATGCATACCAAACAGTGTCTGGGTCCTTTTTCGTCTGGCTGATGCAGGTGCAAAAGTAGATATTCTTTGGCTGAAGTGGGATGTCAATAGCCATCACCTGTTTTAGTCTATGAACAAGATTTAGTTTATTATTATTAATTTAGTTAATGAATTTAATCTGTGAAAAAGAATTAAACCCCTATTCATGTTGTATAAAACAAAAGGAAAAGTATTATATATGGGTACATTACTGTCTATCTCAGACTGTGAATAAAAGGAAGTTACAAAGAACAGAGATAGTTTTAAGGATGAGAAATATGTTTATACTAAGGACCTTTTCAACTCTACTAGACAGTTTATCGTTTGCAGGATCTTAAACATTGGTATGCAGCAGAGCAATATATTCAGACCCTGGCATGCCAGTGTAACACACTGTAAAAACTTTAATTTATGATATGTTTTATGGGAACTGAATGGGAACATATATAAAAATTTTCATTTCTACATTGTGTTAATAAAATTCATACTTTACCCATTTGGTCAAACCATATGGCTGAAATGCTACAGGACATGCCTGAATTTTTAAGACAGTAGAAAGAGATTAGGGTGAAGTAGAAGAGGGAAAAGACATCTCTGGCTCCAAAGGAACATGGTTCGTATGTAGTGAGTGTCCAAGTAAGTGAGTATCTTTCTTCCTAGGGAACGGAGGAAGAGAATATTCTTTTGGGACACAGAGAAATGTCCATGTTATTTGCTATGATATGGTTTCTGGTTAGGCATCTCTGTTAAG
Source organism: Crypturellus tataupa (assembly GCA_034781795.1). Taxonomy (NCBI): domain Eukaryota; kingdom Metazoa; phylum Chordata; class Aves; order Tinamiformes; family Tinamidae; genus Crypturellus; species Crypturellus tataupa. The sequence goes on from JAWLRI010000505.1 coordinate 639,212, forward strand.
CAGCATCACCTGGCTATTGGGCCGTTAATCTAGGCTGCTTCTTGTCGATTAATATGTTTTTCAGCTTCTGTATTTCTACAGAATCCTAGAGTGTCTTTTCTCTGTTTTTTCTCTTTAATGATAGTTCTATTCTCCTAGGATCTAAAAATGTGCTGAACACAAGCTTAGATATTATTTGTAATTTATCCATCTATTGTTTTATACTCTTCTTAAAGACATCTTAAGCTAACTCTAACTTGGTATCTACCATCCTTAACTATAGCTGTATTTTTAAAGCACGCTGCTCTGTCATTTGAGTACACGAAACTGTGCTTTAGAGAGGTGGTTGGAGAGCATTAGATTGAAAAGCCTTTCTTGGATTATGGCATTCTCTTGCATTAGTGTATGAACCGATTTCAGAAATCTACTATTTAATAAGGAATCAATTCAGCTGTGAACATGCAGGGGACCCAGCCTTTGTCAGCAGGCAGATCCTAATATTTGAAAGACCAAAGCACCTGAGGACATCACTGGTGGAAGAAAGAAAGGATTTTCTTTGCTGTTAAAGATAACATGACAGGAAAACGGAGAGCTCCCCTGCTGTCTTGGTACTGCTTTGCTGGGATGCTTGCTTACCAGCAAACTCTCTGTGGGGGAAAAGAGTGCCTGCAGCTGTAGCTGGAGGCCAGCCTCACTGAAGCCAGCCTGGTTGGAGAAACTAAAAGATCTAAAATCAAAATGATGATATTTAGTAGAAATGAATGCAGAGGATGATAGCAGGGAGAAATGTAGTACAAAATGGCCAAAGACCAACAGGAGAGCAGCCTGTGGAAAAGGGTCTGGGCTTATACCAGATCATAGACTGAAAAGGCAGTCCGTGAGATGCTGCTGCATAGAAAATCAGCCTCCTTCTGGGATGTATTAACAGGAATATTGTAAAACTGAGGAGAACTTACTCTTCACAGAGCTGCTGTGACATTGCTTGGAAGATTGTATCCAGTTCAGAGTATCATACTTTCAAAAGAAGACATTCCAAAAAGAGATCTATGAGAATAGTAAGAGATGTTTAAAAAAAAAACAAAAAACGTTGTTTGTGATGAAAGAAGGAGAGGAGGCTTTGTCTCCTCTAGAAAAGAGTAAAATGTTATCAAGGGGAGGAAGTTATAAAAACCTCTCAACCTGTGATATTTAAAATATTATTGTGATCTCTCACTCTCCCTGTCTGTCAGCACAGAGCAAGGAAAATATCAGCTGAAGTTTTAGCAAACACTGCTTTGGTTAAATGTCAGGAAAAATTGAAGCTATAAAGATGTTAATGTTCTGGAACAAGCTATTTAGGGACATTATACTGTCTACCAACGTTTTTCAAAGTAGGCTGGGTAAATACCTGTCTCTTCATGACATGAAGCTGTATTGAATGATCTCCAGACCCTTTCCTAGCCTCTGGTAGGAATGCCAGCAAGAGCTGCAAGGTTTCCTGTGGGACAAAATCCTTTCCAGACTATGAAGCTGCAAGATGGTATCAGGTGCTATGGTCACTCTTCTGGGTGCAGGAGTGCCTTCTTGTTCTGAAGCTTTAATATCTTTGGCAGTTGTAAATATTGTTGGGCTGTCAGGGCCATTCCTACATGAACGCAGTATGACTGGCACAGAGCGTGCCACTTTAAGTCCTACTCCTCTGTATCATCTTTTTCAAGAACTGGAATACATTCCTGTGGGATCTGAAATGGGCCTGTAAAAGCTGGGGTGGCTGGTGGGTGTAACAAGCGTTTCTCCAGTGCATCCGTAGCTTGACTCCTTTCAGAAAGCTTGCATCTACTTCCTCACCTCCTGCCATCTGTCTGAAGTAAATAGAGATGAGTTGAAGGACTTAATGTGGGCAGCCTGGAAGGCAAATAATTCTGTCTGGGACTGTAACCAGGCAGCTAGCCAGTATCAACTTCAGTAAATCAGCAACATTCAGTGCTCTCAGCAAAAACCACTGCTCTCTGTAAAAGTGCACATGCTTGGAAATGTGCGCTCAAAAACCCAGTTAGGAACTTTCCAGACAATTAATTCACATCTTTGGCTTTTAAAGCCCCACTTTGGTTACAAAGTTTGGGCTGCTCCAATGACTGCTGTAGCAATATCATCAGGAAAACTCAACACCACAACTGCACACACAGCTCTATTCAGCTTATTATTATTATTATTATAGCTGTGGACAGGACAATATGCAATAATGTTTTGATGAGACATAGTATATGTGCGAATAATTTACATGTAGTGACAATCTCAAATCCGTTATTATTGCTTTGTCTTTGGCAGGCGTAAGAGCATACTGGATGCTCTGCAAGCAAGGATGCCTGCTCCAAAGGTGTGCTGAAAATGCCAGGGACCCCAAAGTCCTGATACTGCAGGGGCTCTGCACAGGTGAAAGCTGATCCGTTAAAAGCACTTGTTCACACTTTGGCTCTTACCTGGGGATCCCAGAGAAACTAAAGCCTATAATCTTTGACTGACTCTTTAAGGGATATCTCTAAAACTGAAACACACTATTTCATGCAAGAAAGGTTTCCTACATTTTGGATTTACAGTGTTCAGTTGCCGAAACAGTGCTTTAATGCAGCCTTCTCTAAAAATTGGTTTCCCAAAATGATCCTGAGCTTTCTGAAATAACTTGGCAAATCCTAATTCCCACCAAACTTTTTTTTCTCACTTTGTGGTGTTATCGTTGGCAAACATACTTCTGGGCAGGTATTAAGTGGTAAATTTTTGAGGTACTTCTAATAACTTTCACACCTGTCCTTTTTAAGAGCAAAGTAAATCCTGCTGAAAAGGGATTTGTAATGATCATCATTTCAGATGCCTTTACCATAAGTCTAGGGGACTTAAAAAAAAAAGCTGTTGATCTTTTCTGTGGGCCTCCGTAACTGCAGTGAAATAAGTCACAGTTCCCAAAGGGCCTTTGATTATATAGATTCATATGCAGAGAGAGCAGAGATAAGTCCAGTAGCTGAAAAGCACTGAATCCTGCCTTAAAATTAGCAATCACAAAAGCTTTGCCTGTTTAGGGCTTTGATTTGAGTAAGTCCCTCAAAGCACAGATCAATCACAGACTCTGCAAAGAAGCCAATCACCATAATGGCGAAGTGATGATGGTTATCCCTGTCTCATTGTTCTCTGCATTAGTCTAGAGATACCCTAGGATCAAGGTCTCTTCTCACACTCTCCGTCTGTCTTCCCTTTGTATTTTGTAAATGACAGTCAGGGGGGCAGAAGCAGACGTGTCTCGCAGTCCACAGCAGCACATCCATCTCCCAGTCTGCATAGCACAGCGTCGGGGTCACCTTGCAGATGGATTACTGTGCATGCTCCCTGTTGCAGCCAGCTACTACAATGGGTTACATAAAAGTCAATTAGCAAAGCAAAGAAAGCAGAGAGCCTAGGAAGGCTCTGACGATTTGTTTAAAGCCTGTAATCCCCTGGTGTCCCGGAGATTTACAGTGAGACTCCCAGATTCCTCTTCTTTGAGGCAGCAGTAGGAAATGGGGAGCTGCTTGGTGAATGTGACTCCTCAGGTGTGTGGCTGAATGATCTGTCAGGTGCGCTTCTAAGACAGGGTAATGCTGCATGGATCAGTCCCAGAGCTACGTGCTATTTGGTGTCCCTTTGACTGATTACACAATGCATTTAGTATGACAGCAAGACTGCTCCTCAGCTTGGCGTACAAGGCAAATCTCCAAAAAGAAACACTTGAAGGAGTTTGGGAGTACAGGACTGCTGCAAAGCCTTCTTTTGTTTTACTTATCTGAGTATTGCAACCCCATAATTCCCTTTATTATAACAAAACAAGCTACATTTTTTGTACTAAACCTTTTGTCTTTCATAATAAGTGTGCCCTTTATCTCAGTTGTCCCATACGGTTCATCCTTATCCCACAGACAGAGCAATTTTTACCCTGGATTTTGTACCAGGATTTTGTATTGACATCGGATCTATGCAGCCTGGTGGAGGTGAGACAAATGTGGTCGTGTGAAGAAAAGTAGAGCTGTGTGACTTATAGACCTGGTTGATAAACAGAACTGGACTGAACTTTTGTCTAAGATGGGCCGTGACTCAAAGGAACTGAGTCATAATAATAGTTAATACAGCTTCTACCGATCTAATTTCCTATGGATTAGCACCACAATTGCAAAGATGCGTTGCTGCTGATGCTTTTTTTAACAACTGTCAGTGTTCTCAGTGGGAATTAAGCCACCAAGCTGAATTTCTGCAGCTCCGCATTAACTAACCGCCCTGGCCACCTGAAAATCCCAGAATAGCTTCAGAGAGAGGCAAAGGACTTATCAGCAGCAGAGATCAAATGCTGAGTCTGGGTGAAAAGGCGGCAAAAGAAAGATCAATATTTCTACCCGTACCGTAGATACCCTTTGGCAAAACAGAAAAACTTAGTCCCCAGAGGCAGCATGTACTGTTTTTAAAAGTTTCAATCCCTTAAGAGAGTGAAACATCAGTGGTGGAACAGCTGAGAGGGAGACAATACCAGAGGACTAGTGGCATGGGAAGAGGGGAGCGAGCAGTGACATTCAGCTAGAAAGGTGCTGCTGTTTCATTTCTGATTTCAAGACCCAAGCTGTGTAACACTGAGCTTCACAAGCTGTGCTTCACAAGTTAGCACAGCTTTTGGCTTGACCCTTCTCTTCTTGATTCTTTCACTCCCCTTTGCAAACTTCCCTGTGGGAGGCAACCTCAGATCCAGGAGCAGAAATTTTTATCTGAGAGCTAAATGTTTGTGCCGTGCCTTACTATAACAAATGAACATTTATTTAAAGAACACGCAGCTTGAAAGAACTGCAGACCTTCAGTATTTCAGCTTGCTGGCCAGGAGGCCTGTGCTGATGCAGAGACCGCTATGGTTTCATAAAATGGAAGCAGAGGAATGCCATAATCCCCAACATTTTTCTCTTCCAGAGATGTTTTTGTGGTAAGGCTGGAAATTGTACGAGCAGCCACTGGGTGGCAATGTTTCACACGCAATTTCAGTCTCGATAGTTTAATAAGACTTGGAGTGCAGGTGCTCGTCTGATTAAAACTTTCATCCAGATCCTGGTCTAACACTTATTTCAATTCCGTGTTTATAACTCTGACGAAAATTGAACTGACAGTTGTATTATGGAGAGGCTACTGGCTCTGCATGGCTAAGGTCGAAACTTGCTTTCCATTATAAACTCAATTTTGGTCTTACCTCTGAAATTCCCAGTAAAGACCAATCCTTTTCTATGCTAGGCCCACAATGACTAGCAAAGAGCGATGTTTTGTTCACTTTTCAGCTAACTCGAGTGAGGTATCCATTTAATTCAGGTTTCTGGACACCTGTCTGTTAAAATATCTGAGAGCCCTTTGCTGCACTTTGCAGAGTTTCGTCTGTGAAACTTGCATTGAAATTCAGGACCCCAATGGTGCCGTGTGCTGGGGCTTAAAGACCCACTAGGTAAAATGGGAAGTGCAGTTGCTCCATCTGAATTCATGCCTCTTTTTTACGCTTGCCTGCAGTGGGTATTCACCGAAACACGTTTTCCTGAGCGTTTTCAGAAAATGAAAACGCAGTGACAAGTAACTCCGTGACAGGTGCAGGTATTCGCAGGAAGCAATTTTTTCCGCTCGTCTCTCAGTATTCATGCTGGAAGCGCTCACACCTGGATTCGGTTAGGAAACAAGCACAACACGCATCGGCTGCCTTGCCTGGCAAATCACAGCTGACCCAGCAGGGCTCAAAAAGAAGATGCTGAAAGCTCAGGGAACCAACATGGCATCCATCCACTAAGCTTTTTTTTTTTTTTTTAATAAACTCTTTTAAAAAAAAGTACTACAGCTTCAGAAAACAATTTCTGATGCAAAACCTGATCATTGGAAGCAGGTAATGTGAGAAAGTGAAACCTTAGAAATCATCAACTATATTATTTACTTTGTTGTATGCAAATATATGTTATGTTACCATGATACAAAAAGCCTCGTCTCATTGTACTTGCTCTTGCTATCTACTGCTAACCAGCACATACTTAAGGTATAGTATGCCATGTGCTAGGCAAGAAAACAAGAAATTGCCATTTCCAAGGAAATTATTTGCAAATCTTTGTTTATGCTTTCAGTAGAAGTTATGAGAATCATGTTTCCTGTATATTTCTTCCTGTCTTGGCCTGTTTAATATACTGTTTTCCAGGTGTGAGGAAACACAACTGCTTGAGAGGAAGGTTGTCTCTTGAAATCTATTTGTTGATGCTAAGGCTGTTGAGGAATGGGTAAACTTTCTGCTCTGCCACTGATTTTGACCAACAAGCTTTTCATACCCAGCTTGAGAAGTTTTCATATCTACGTGCAGAAACTTCAGTATTCCTCTGGTTGGGAAAAGTTCCTTTGCTTTGCTATAGTGACACAGCGTTTGAGCCCCCTGCTTTCTGCTCAGGATCATAGCAAATGCTCCTAACAGATTTTGTGTAACAGATACACGTATACAGAAAGGAAGAATGAAAGGCTGGTATCACTGTGGAAGAAAGTTAAGGGTAGAGCTATACCTAAGCAGCATTTCTACTTTCAAGCATCCCCTGTTTAATCTTATGATGTGTTCCCTAACGTTAGAATAGCTCTATGAGAGCTTGCAGCGTTCTTCTGCTTTACTTTGCTGACACTGACAGACACGCTCATGCTGTACACATGCTGGTGTCTGGGAAGTACATGACTTCACCTGCTTTGTTGCTGTGTAGAGCTAAATTCAGCAGGTGAATATGTGTCTGATCAAGCCATTTCAAACTTGGCACTTCCATCCTTTTTGATCATGAATGATGGCATGCCACAAAACTATATAAACTGTTATAACATGAAACTAGGGTACAGCCAGGCAGCACTGCAGAAAGTAAATTAGCCTTGAATTGCCTATATCTTGCTGAGAAAATGATGAAATCTAGCCCTAGCAGTAGCATGGTGATACCATTTGCACCACGGAAATACATGCATAAGGTTACCATTTCTCTAACAAAATCTGTTCCCTCAGGTGTCACCAATTCAAGTGTGAATATCTGTTTAGAAATATGCATTTGTGAGAATATATTTAAGTCAAGTATTTACAGAAAGAATTTAATTATAATTAAAATAATTATAAGTATTCATTTAATTAAAATAAGTTTCTAAAACCATGAGCACGCTAGCCAAATTTGGGGGTTTTACAGGGTCTCGTCATAGAGGAGTTCTTGTTAGCAAGCATCTGTTGGTGACCAAGAGCTCAGGTTCTTTGGTGATGCAGTAGGTCAGCCATACAGAAAGGGTAAGTCTCAACAGCACTCAACAGCCCTCGGTATGACCTGGTCAAAAACACAGACCCTGATTTTTTTTTTTTCTGAGAGTATGATTTTATTGAAATGAGTGAGTTCAAGCCATAGGTCTAATAACAGTCGTGTGTGAAAATCTGGCCCCAAAAGCTTTGAATTATACATTCTGTACACTTGTATGAGGAACATGCAAATAGTGATTGTCTAGACTTAAGTAACATTTTTTCTCTCTCTCTCTTTTTTTTTTTTCCTAGCATCAAAGGTCTACCTGTTTGGATCAAAATGAAATATTTTATTTTGGCTCTTTAAATCATGATGGACTGCATATTCACACACATACACACACACACGCATGCAAACCATTTTACAAGATTTCTCTGTATTTCTCTCCAAGCAATGAGTAGTTCTATGCTGAATGAACTAGGTATATGTTTGAAACTAATCATGCACAAATCGGTCATTTTCAGCATCAAACTTATTTGTAGACATTGAACTACTTTCACCACATTGTGGTCTGAGATTAAGAGTAATTCTGAAACACTTTATATTCAGTCTAATGTTCTGGCAAACCTCACAATGAAGTCTTCAGGATTTGGCTCAAATAAAGAGTGTAGGATTTTCCCCACTGTCTCTGATAAGGCAGGCAAGCCCCAGTAATTTTTCCTCATTACAAAAGAATGCATTTCTAAGCTACTCCTCTTGCAGGAGCATGTAATTGACTCTCAGCAAGAAGATGGAAGCGCAGAGTACAATGCAGAACAACTTTTACAAGTAAAACTTGGAAGTGACTTTAGGGCAGGCTGAAGCACCACTTAAAATAACAGCAGAATGTCATCTGCAGAGCATTTGTACTCAGATAGTCTGAAAAGCTTCTGGGTATGGACACCATATTTCCTATGAAATTGAAAAAATGTTTCTAGTACTAATAATACTGGTTTCGAAAATTCAAACTACTTGGGGAAATCAGCAATTAATGTTCCGGGATAAATATTCTAAGAGACATTATTTTCTCGGTGAGAACCTCTAAGATATTGTGGCCAAACACAGAGGTGGTCCACATGTGTTGTGAAACAGTGCTTAAAGCAGGATTAATGTTCTTCAGGGTGGCTGCTTTTGTTATGATGCAAAGTCAGCCAGTTGTGAAGAAATGGTCTGATTTGAAATGGCGGTGAAATTGTCACATACAACTGTCTTCTTTGTGTAAGATTTTTGCCACTGTTAATGACACCAAAGTAACTCGAGGGACTTCATTTCTTTGCTGTTGAATGGCAGAGTACCCTGGTGCCTGTTCCATGTGTATGTACCTCTCTTGGTGGAGGTTCCCCTACTTTCTGCCCTCCAAGGAGGAGGGAGGTTTTGGGCAGTGAGGGTACAGCAGAACATGTCCCTTGTCTGCCTTGTGACAGCTGTGAGAGGGACAAGAAAACCGTGTTGCAAGGAGATGGGGAGCGCAAAAGAGCTTACAGACAAAGCAGCCAAAGACCTGGGAAGTATAAAGCCCGGTCCCACTACGATCAGGGGCATTTCTTGCAGGAAATCCTAGTCCTTACGTACCACAAATGGGGGGCACAAAGATTGCAATGGTTCCAGGAAAAGGAAGTTAACTTTTCTTTTGCTTAGTTGCATTGGAAATTAAACATGAGAAAATATCAAATATTTTGGACTGAATCAAAGTCTGATTTTCTCTATGGGAAAGAAAAAAGGAGAGGGCTTGCTTAGAACACTTTTAACTGAGAGGATATTTTTATTGTTTGGAAACCAAAGATGAAACATTTTGTAAGCTAAGAGAATATTTCAGGGTTAGTTATGCTAACTAACTCTGTGTTTCACTAGAAAACAAGCTGCTTTATGCACCTCTGTTTTCTAGACAATCTTTTCCTCCATTTTTTTAACAGCCTTGCAAGAGTCTTCTCCATTCAACTCTGCTTTAGTCTGCCTCCTCCTGCTTTCATTACTTTGTTTCACATCAAATTTTGCAAAGTTGGCTTTCAGGTATGGTTTTTTTTTTTTTTTTTTTTGACAGAGAACTTTTGGACAGAACTATAAAGAAAAGGTTGGCTCAACCATTTTTTTTCTAAAGCACCAAAGAATCAAAAGCTAAAATGCTGGTGGCCCCTCACTCAGTGTTGCTATCCTGCTTATACCAGCAATTTTAGATTATCATTCCTTTTACAGAGCAGACAAGGTCTCTGGGTGCTATCTTATTTTGCTATAGAACATCTTCAGTAATGGCATGATACATAGCTGTACTACCCCTTAGCAGTTAATAGTTTTAAAAGCATCCTTTAATTTTTAATCCACCAAATGTCTTCTCTTAAATATCCAGTCAGATTTGTATCATTTTTTACTCTTGTGTAGCAGCACTTTGAAAAATGTTCTACTGACTGTAAATCTATAAAAGAAAAAAAAAAAGTCTGGTTCCACCTTATTTCCAGGTACAGCAGAAAAAGAAGACTGTATACTGGTTTTACTGATGTATTAGAGAGGCTTGAAGAAGGTGACCAGTGCAGAGATTGATTCAGCATCCTCAGCAACTTTGGAAGTAAGTAGGAGGTCTAAAATCACTAGCTTCAGCATTTTTAGAATTTAAAAAATTGTAGTGAAAGTGAAAAGCATCTCTCAGTCTGGAGCTGTGGGAAACAGCATCTGTTATATTATGACTTATGAATGACGATAAGAGGAAAAAGAACAAACAGGTACATATTTTTGGGAAGGCTTTTTCCTTTGTATATGAGGAACTATTCCTCATATGAAAGAGGAGGGTACAACTGCTGTAACCTGAGAAATGTGCTTGTTATAACAAGTCTAGTTATTTTCATAACATGATAGTCAGTAAAATGGCTTATTTTACTAAGCAAGGGGAATGCAGTCTATGGAGAGCTCAGTGTTCGACGTACTCGGTATGCATAATCGCAGTCTTGTTTTGGATGTTTAAGTGGCAACAGGAGAACTGTTGCCTGTGGAGAATCAACAGGGTAGTGCTCTAGTGCCTCCCAAAAGCCCATAGTCAGGGATGCAGATCTTTTTAATTCTAATTTTTATTTTCTGTGCGGTGTCACACGTGCACTGTAATATTTAAAAAGAAACAAAACTCGTTCCCTAATCCAGGCAGTGAGAAATAAAAATGCATGTTGATGACGCTGAAATGCTAGAACAAGATTTATTTTTCATTACTAGTTTTGGCCTGTCTGAGAAGCTGTCAGAGGCAAGAAATGGAGAGGAAAACACTTCATTTGATTAATCTTAAGAAATTTGTGTCTTGGTTCTTGATAGCAGTTTGGTCTTTTTTGGCAGTTCGGTGTAAAATGACGACGATGATGAATTTGCAGACAGATCTGCTGAAACCTTTGAGAACTGAATGGGTAACTCTATATAGGGCAGCTCTGGTAATCCAAATTGTGGTGTTATGGGATTGTAATGGAAACATCATTTTAAAAAATGAGATTATTCTAGGCAAGAAAAGGACAAGCTTGTTCAGTGAGTCCTGACCTCTACTGCATCTTGCTTTTCCTTTTCATATATTTTTGAGGTTCCCCCTTCAAGCTACATTTTTTTACCTCCATTAGTGTTCGAATCAGCATAAATTGTATGATGAGCAGTGAGAAGGGGGATCAGTGGGCGGTTTATTGGCCTGCTAAAATGTTGCCTTTATACCACCCTGTCTCCAGTTTGTTAGGTCTGGTCGAAGGGCGAGCATCGCCCGCGCACGCTTCTTGTTAGCGCTTGTGCGAGAGCCCCCCAGGAGAGAGATAGGGCTGGAAAGTTTTTCTTAAGAGCAATTTATTTTTGTTTTCCCTTCAAAGCCACCAGCTGAAATAGAGCCATACCCTGCGTAGCCTAACGGGTTGCCTTGCCAAGGGACACTCTTGTTTGCATAATGGGACCAGCTGGTCATGGCAGGTTATGCGACGCCGGCAGCTGCCTCTTTTCAAACAGCTTTAGTGGCTGCCGGCCCCTGCCAGTCGTCGGGGTGAGACAGGAGGTCCTCGGGGAGCTCGGTCTTTATTAAGCAACCTGGAGAAGCCCTGTTGTTCTAAAAATTGGAAGCAAATTAGGAGGGTGATTGACTACAGCATGGCTAGTCCCACCAGCCTTCCTGTTAATCCGGAGAAAGATGAGTGAACAAAAGGGAGCAAGTGGGCTCTCCTTTTCATTTTTCCATAGGTAAGAATTTCTTCCCCATTTTTTTTTCCCCCCACACTGGAACAGCTCACAAAATGGTGCTGCAAGCATGCCGTTAATTAGTTAATTATGTTTCTGCTCTGTGATTGAGTGACTTAGGAAATAAACCATGTCATTGAAAATTATAACAGTCAAAAATGAATGTTCTTTATTCTTTTGTCTGCTGAATGTCTCAAAATTCAAAGGTGAAAATCAATGTTTTGAGCATCAGGGGAAGTGAAGTCTGACGGCATGAATATTTACTTCAGCAAAGATGTCAGTCTGGCAAATCATATGAATCAAATTTAGTTTTGTTTGTTATTATTTTTAGTAATAACTGATTGTGTGACAGTATTATTTAAAATTCTGTCGGTGTTCAAAATGCGATGAAAGCATACAACTTACGTGATAGCCTGGGCCTCAGAGAAATTGCAATTTAAGAATAAAACAGGGAGGTTCCTGGCTTTAGAACAAATATTTACAGAATTTCCTTCTTCCAATCTATTTCTCATTCTCTCTCCTTCTCTCTCTCACACACACGCTTTCCCCAATTATAAGTAAGAGCTAGTCTGAAAACTTTGATTTGCCAGTACATATTCCCCAAGATAGGGCTGCATAAAGCTTTTCGTTTCGCTAACTTCTGCAAGTGCTTTATTTTAGACAGAAGACAGAAATCACGCTGATCACATTTCTGTGATGTCAAAGCATTCAGTCATACTGTAGCTGCACTTCTAAAATTCATTCTGCAGAGGGATCTGCTCAAAAAAAGCAAAGTGTCTTACAGCTAGCATAGAAATCTCTTATCTCCAGCAATTGCTTTTCTTTCTTGATGCTTTGTATAACTAATAGGGTTGAGTAAACATCCCTAAAACTTTTCTACAAATATTAACATTTCTACTATGCAATTCTTTGGACTCTGTTTAAAACCTTCAAAATTGAAATTCCAGCCATTGAAATTACTGCCAAGGTTATTTATTGAGAGATGAACCAGAAATGTTAATCTAAAAGTTATGGTCTGTGGTTGGCGCATAAAAATGTGCCAGGAATACTGTATGTCCAATTAAAAGCTTTAGAACATAAAACTTCAAACAGTGAATCAGATTACTTGAGGAAAAACCTGCAGACTGGGAATTCTTTAGGAGGAATTACTCAGTGTAGTAGTGCATACATTGAAGAGAACTGTAGCCAAATAGTGACAGAAGAGAATCCTGTAGGTATCATCTCCTCTACTAAGAGTAGTTCTGTAAGACCTGGTCTCAGGATTACCAGCAATTTGAAGGGAAGCACCAGCGGTCTCGGCGAGCACTGGCCAGCAGAATGCACGCTCCTATATTACATGGTATGGCTCCATTTAAGCCAGGGTTGCTTCCATCTGTGTAAGGATCAATTTATTTATTTATTCATTTAGGCAAATCAGTTATAGAATCTCCTAACACAGGCAAACACAAGCTGCAGTCTTAAAAAAAGAATCAAGATCGTAATGCCTGCCATGTGAAAACTTTCCTCCACATAGACAATAACCCACAGGTCCTGAATATGAGGCAAAAACAAAGGCAAAAGGGTATTTCGGAGCAAGCAGGTGCTGGCAAAAATAAAGCCATTCGGAGGACTCGGTGAATGGTAAGACGAGTGCTTAGCACTTAGATAATGAAAGGAACTGGTTTGCCAAGGGCTCAGCACTAGCGAGTCTTAGCAAGATTGTGACTGAAGCTAAAGGACCATAGCAGGCCATATCAACCGTTTATTGGATTCCTATCAAAGCATTAAAAACTTCCCATTTTGAGTCTGAATCATCCACATTTCTGGCCCCATAAGATTGCTCTACTAACAGCTTCAGTGCTTCAGGTTTTTCAATTACATATATAAATGGTAATTTTGGCATCATTTTTATTCACAGTGAAGAATTCAAAATTAATTCAAATGAGGAGTCATTTGCTTAATTAATTAAGCCAAAGGGACATTTTCTTCAAATGAGGATGATGCTTAAAACTGTATTTGACGTGCGTACTGGGCCAAAAATTACTCTGCACATTGAGAAAAGTATCTATGAACCAGTACTGATCTCATATCTGGACACAATGATTTTCTATCTTTTTTTTTTTTCTGTGGTTCTGAATCATTCCCTTTCAGGTATGTTTCCAGGCAATCTCAGTTTGTCTTTGTTCTGTGTCTTCGCAAAATATTGAGCCTGTAAGTTCATTTTTCACAAATGTACTTTTAACCAGGTATTTTTACACATGTGAGCATACATGTGCTCTCTTGACTCTTTTGCTCTCTGAGTATTGTGAAAATCCAAAGCTGTTACTGTATAGCTCCCTGTATAACAATCACTGAGATTTTGACAAAGTATTTTAAAAATAAAGTGTAATGTGAGAGAGGTCTACAAAGTTATACTGATCTTACTTAGAGCCAGAGTGCTACTTTACAAACATTTTCTGACAGCTACACAGGGAAAAACATGTTGGACAGTATCATTTAATTTTTTAAAAGGCCAAAATTCTCTCTATGTTAATGAAATTCTGAAAGGTGTGACTGATTTATCTGAATTTTGCATGAAGGAGGGCTGGTTTATCCCTAACAACTTTGTAATAGTGCAGAAGAATTACATCTCACAGCTGTTGAATAGCACATGTGAAAGATGGGGCATCAGAGTAAAGTTCATTATAACCTGTATTAATGCTCCTTTTTGTAATTTTACTGTAGAAATCAAGACTTAGCAAGCCTGAAAACTATTACCTTTTCCTCACTGGAGACGAGTCCTGTAGTGGTGTGATGCTGCATACATGATGGGTATGAGGCTGCTCTTGTTATGTGCTTCACGCAATCTCTATTTGAGTGGCAGAGAACTTCAAGGGAATCAGATCAGGTTCTTAGGAATACTCGTTGTAAACCTAAAACTAAAATCTGTCAAGGATGCTCTGCCCTCCCTCCCGCGTGAGACTTCTCAGGAGATAGGTAATGGATATGAGAACTCTTATGTGGTTCTGAGATGAGACTTTTGCCGTGAGAACATTCAGTTCATTTAAACAGAAAAAGACTCATTATGCTGCTATCTATGACAAAACTTCAAGGCTAATTTCATTTTGGGCAGTCATTTTGCCTGCCTGTAGAAAACTAACCATTCTAACTCCTATTTGTTCTGGTTTGCCTGAACTGGGTAATTTAAACCTCAGCGTTTCCTGATTTTAACAGCAATTAAAGCTTTTAAGCCTCTGGACAGTGCTGAAGTAGCTTGGATTTTAACAGCTCAGCAATCATATTTGAAGGATTGCAGGAGTATAAAAAAATAGAAACTACTGTGTGTCTTCTTCCATATAGAAAAACTCCTTTAAGTTGCTGGAATTAGAAATAGGTAATGCAACATTCACTTCTATAGTGCACATTTTCTAGATCAGCCTTTTTTTTTTTTCCCTCTCCTGAAAGGATAGACTCTAAGGGTGAGCTTGTTAGGAAAATATAACACTCAGAACCCCAGCGCAACACTGGAAGGTGCAACTTATTTCGAAAAACTGTAGGCACCGGGGTCCATCTCTTTTCCTACTCTGCACCATAAACCTTTCTCCCATACTCTGCAGTAAACTTTAATGGGAAGAACAAAAGCCAAGGCCTCTGAACCTATTGTTTACCCCAGGAAGGGAATGGAGGATGCCAAGAGAAGTACCATGAGGATGCCAAGGGCGTTACCGTTACCTTAGATTCTTCCAAAAGCAAGGAATTTGTCAGGTGGGAACATCTCAGTTAGATCTCTCTGAAATTAGATCTACTTCCTTCATTACTAAGGGAAGTAAAAATCTCATTTTCTCTCTGTACTGCTTTGTCTTTCTCCAGTTTTGCACTGCCACACTCTGAGTTTTTCAAGCATTGAAATATTTTGGTAGTCTCACTGTGGCTCTCAATAGAAGCAAAATTGCAAGACTTAGCAGGCAGATGTGGGAATGACTATTATGCTACTTAGACTCCCTCTGGCCTCAAGTCATACTTACTGGAGTCATGTTTTGAAAAATGCTTAGCACCTGTCTTTGGGATCCAATTTCTAGACATGCTTCCAATTAAGCACCGAATTAAGTAGATAGATTTGAAAAGATCTCAGACTCTTGGGCTGAATCCTTCTGAAATTCTGGCTGCAGTTGTGGGTGATGACTATTTGCGGATACTGCTCGGAGGGCTTCTGAAAAATGCCTCCAAATCTTAACTGTGGAATAACAATTACAGATGGATTTCATTTTCCCACATCTAAAGAACATTACAGGCAGATGCTTCCTGATATCTCTCCCTTCTGCCCTTCTTGTCCTATTGATGACTCGGCTCAAAAGGAATATGAAAGTTGATGTACCTGCGATTATTTCATCCATTAAAGCAAGTCAGATCCAAGAGTTGCTGCTCAGATCAGACCAAAGTGAGTTCAAAGCCTCCTGGGAGCTTATGTGCCATTTCTATTCTATTCTGTAAACACGTGCTCGAGAAAGCTCCTGGAGGGCCAACTTGTTAGCCACATGTGAGTTGTCATTTTGGTCTTGTCTGGGTCAATAATAAACTTCTGAGAGATCTGCTAATGTGCTGCAAAATCTGTTAGATGAAGATAGTAATTCTGGAGTGTCCCCTCTGGGTACTCTTCTGGTTCCTGGAAAGGAGAGAATCGTTCACACAGGAAGATATTAACAAAAATGAGAGACCAATAAATGCACCTGTCACTGTTCAGCAACAGCTAAAATTAATTCACAAATCCAAACAATCTGCAGAAAACTGAACACAATTATATAAGAAATTAAGTTATACAGTTGCCACGACCTTTAATCAATCATTCCAGCTGTTAATGTTAATTTTGTGATCTGAAAATCATAGTTCTATTTGCATTTTAATGGCTATTAAATGAGAGTCATCTGGAAGAAATAGTGGCAGCCTGGCCTTTTGATACCAAATTCTTTCTTCCTAATGTGATTTGGGAGATTTGGAATTCGTGTTCAGAAAGGGTTTTGTTTCCAATTGCAGCAGGCAGTTTAGGGAGCCAACTTTGCAGAGGGAAATGCAGGCAATTCCAAGCAAAATCTCATTTTAATCTGGCTGTAGTAACTAGCAAACAAACAAACAAAAAAAGCAGGTAAAACATGTAATGGTAAATTCATTACCCTCAAGCTAACAATAACTCTTGTTCTTTAAAAGCCTTTTTTTCACAGAAATATGCTATTTTACTAATTTTTAAAACAGGAGGGCTTTTGCATTTAACTGACAGAAATTTTTGTAAAATGAGACAGAAAATGGAAAATGGAATAAACATATACACAAAACAAAATAAAAATAATAGCAAATTTATATGTGTGTGTGTGTGTATAGGTCAGGTCCAATTAGTTTCTTTTGTACTGAAATGGCTGAAGTTTTACATACAGGATTATCTTACATCACTATAACCTATATGCTATTCACTGGCTTATTTTGCAGATAATGCGTGCAGTGGAATTAGATCAAAACTCTATTTAAATCAGATTCCCACTCTGGAATAACTGTGAACTTGTTGATTGCTTTAATTTTTAATGAGATCTAAATGTCTGTCAGCCTCTTGTGCTAGTATTTTCCATTTTAACATTAATACATTTTTCCTATTAAAGACCTTCATTGTTACATGGCAATTTATTTGTATGCGAAGTGCATAAATCTGATTAAAATGTGATGTTCTGCTTAAATCTTCATCTAAATCTCCTAGGAGACAGTCCCCAGGTGAATCTTTGGTTAAAAAGGAGGTCTTGGAACTGCATGTTCAGAAAGGAAAGCAGCAAGCCACAGACGGTTTCAGCAATTGGAAAGCAAAGTTAGTATTAACAATGAGAGGAGAAAATGGTTTAGCTCATTCCAAAGTTCCTTTTATTTAACACAGGTAAATTATAAGTGGAAGAAACTTCCAGCAGACGTTTTGAGGCTCGGTTTCATAAGGAATTGAATAGCAATGGAAAAGAGGAACACTGATAAATGCCCTGCTTTTTATCACCCAAGTAGGGCTCCTGTCTGTGAAGGCTGTCTAATTTGAATGCACAGAACGGCTCACCCTCCTCTCTCCCCAAGCAGAGAAACCGTGCATTTTCTGTTTCTGCGCTGCTCTACAAATAAACCGGGGGCAGGTGGAATGCATGCTAATCGGGCTGAAGTCAGAGCTCCGGCTTCTGCAGGAAATCACTGCAGAGCGCAAGGACTCCCTTCGTCACCGTGATGAGCCCTGCCCTGGGCTCCTAGGCCTAGCAAGCTTCTCATTTGAAAAAAGGTTAATCAGGAAACAAGGTAGGAAACAGCTCTGAATGAAAAGCCAATCAACAGTTTTAGGGAGACTATATATATATACATATATATATATATATTTTTTTTTTTTTGCTGGACTTTGGGTATCTTGTTGCCTTAGAAACCTGAGGATTTTGCATTCTGCCCAGTAGCAGTCTCATGCCTGCTGTGGCTTCACTGCACAAAGTCAGGGCAGATCTGAGTGTGCGCGTAAACAGCAGTATGTTGTGTGAAAAGGGCGAGAGACAGAGCCCCCGCTCCGAAATTCTGGATCTGCACCAGTCCGTAACAGCTTTGCCACTGTTTTCAATGAGGGCAGTCTGAGTCCTTTAGTCCAGAGACTAAAGACCTGAGAGCAGGTATAGTACACGGGTCTGTGGTCTTCTCCATTGCAGCCTTGTGACAAGTGTGAACACTACATTTGAACAGACTGAAAATGTTTGGTGTGATGCTTAAATGATTTGCCATTATTTGACTATCTGATTCTGGTGAATTTTCCCCAGTAACTAAAAGTAGTGGTAATTCTTATCAATCGCGGCATTTTTTCCCTTGGTATATGCATTTCCATTACAGGTCTTGCCCTGTTTAAATAGGAATATGCAAATCCCCCAAGGTTTGGTTGTTGGTTTGATTAAGTGTTCAGAAGGCTAATTCTAGTTACATAAATTTCTGCGAATCTCTTCAGTCGAGACATCAATCTAGAGACCTCTTGAGGTCTCTTGTAAGACGTACTGCTTTCTCGTAAGATTTCTAGTAATTCCAGCTCTGATCAGGTCAAAAATATTATAAGATATTTTGTGGGGAGGGAGGTTACTTTAGGATTTTTAGACTACTAAACATTCTTCAACAAGAATGGCATGTGAAAGGGAGGTAGTTTGAGTTTTTGTTAAAGAATCAGTCTTCTCTTTTTTTTTACCCAACCGCACTCATCCGCCTGAATTTTCATTGCTGGATTAGAGGCATTATAGTAATCCCAGCAGAGTGATATCCTAACTTATTTTATACCTGTTGATAATCCTTGGTGTTTAAAATGTCACTATTTTATTTCTGAGACAGAGCTTTCTTAGCAAACCCTCTATGTGGTGTTTATCATGCAATATGTATCATGTTCCTCAACAACCTTCAAGAATAAAGCTAGCGGATTAGCTCCAAGATAACAGACAAATCTCAAAAGTATCTTTATAGCTACATTGCAGGTCAGAGGCTCAGTACGAATGGGACCCATTTTGTTACTTACAAATTGCTGAGTTGTAGAAACTGTTTAGATTAATATCCTGAACACAATATATTCTTCCTATTATTCTTGATCATATCTTGTTTGTATTCCCTTTTTCTTAATCTGGGTAATTTAGTATTAGACTGAAATGGTTTTAACAAATCAGACTCCAGGGTGCTCTAGAATTATGTTTTTCAAGGAATCAGGGCTTTAATACAGTTTAGTTCTCCGAATTCACCATTTTCTTTCCCCTATCAGAATTTCAGCCTTTTTCAGGAAAGCCAATTATTTCTCAAGATGATTTTATTCTGATTTAAAAGATTTATAACACTTGATATTCAAGGTTTCTGCTCATGAGCTAGCCTGGGGACTAAAACATGATGCTGGCTTGAAAATCTTTATGCCAAAATAAGCCCATGACTCCATTTCCTTTCTCAAAGCCTGCCAGAGGCAATGGCAGGTGATGCATAGATTTGCTGTCATAGATGTTCCTCCTCTTTTTGGATATGCTTCTTTTTTTTCCAGAGAAAAGTCCATTCAGCCTTGCTCAAGCGGCTACTATATGTGTTTAAAAGCCTTATATCATTAAAACACAGCGACAGGAGTTGTCAGAAGTAGTTGTGTTTCAGGCCACTACCCCACATTGCTGACACTAGTGCTAACATGCACATAAAACCTGTCTGACCTACAGAGGATTGTTTCCAGAAATGTAAACTTATGTCAAAAGTTTAGGTATGCAAAGCTAAGAAAGAAGAGTGTTGAGACCAAAGGAGAAGACTGTTCTTTGCAATATACTGGCTACTGGAGTCCTCATTATGAAAGCAGACTGATTTTCCTCATATCTCCTTTGAAATGACAGGCTAGATGTAATCTTCATTCCTCTACATCATCTTGAAGAGAGAAGAGAGATTTGGAGATGGGCTTCCTCCTGGTCATGCAACAGTTGGAGAAGAGCAATGGGAGCAAGTGAAGAGAGGCCTCTAGTTGGGCTCTATTTTTACAGTGAAGAAGGGAATCATGGTCAAACACTGCAGGCAGCGTTACTGACATAGGTAACCCTCGATACAGGAGTAAAAGTCAATAATTTTCCTTTTAGCTGATAGATAGACTGGTGTCTCCAAAACAGCTATGGGAAACTGTTCTTACAGAGCCCTTGCTGCCTTCATTAACCTTCAGCCTCTCTCCCTCCTCACTTTCCCAAGAAGTCCTCTTGGGACCTCAGAAGTGATTATTTAAAAAGTGAGTAACCTAACTTGTTATGGCAATTATAGGGAACAGGTAAATGCTATATGACAGGTGCTCAATTTGAACTGTGCTACTGGATCCCAGAAGTGGAGGTACCATTTCTCTTAATTGTTTGGCAGGACATCTATTTCAAGTGATAAGTTTGGCATGGCTCTCAGTGTCCTGATTAGATGATTTCCCAGATCATAGGATTTCTTATTTGCCTCAGGAATGAGTCTTTGAAATGATTTGGCCTGCTTGATCTTGAAAATTTAATAGGAAAAAGAAAATGGAAAACAGTGTAATAAAGTGAACGGACAACAAAGTAAATGGCAGTGAAATAAATCTCAGCGGTGAAATGATTTCTCAGCAGAGAACCAGATTTAATGGAGAAAAGAAATTTATCAAAAACTTAAATGGAATCTGCAGGAAGGAAGGTTAAGGTGAAGTAATCAATAAACATTTAGAAGTTTCTATTTCCCCAAGTCTCCTAACACTCACAAAGTCCTAATCCCACCTTCCTAAGCTGTACAGCAGAGCTGAGGTTGCAGGACAAGATAGTGTATCTGGTCTGGTGTTGGCAGGCTTAAACAAAATTCCCTGTATTTTCTCCATCCCTTAGGCCTACAAGTAAGCTGATTTACCAGAGCTGAAGTTCTGACTTGAGAATAGCCCTAGAGACTCTAAAAACAGTTTTGGATTTGCCACTATTGGACAGAATGATGTGTTCAGTAATTCAGAAAGTAGATGATTTCATCTAGGGATGTAATTTAAATATTTTTTTCTGATTTTAGTTTTAGACTAATACAGAGGAGCATGCCATGATTAGCAATGGTAATATATGTAACTCTGCCTTATATGGAGCACTGTTGTTAAATCATTTTAATGTCAATGTTATGACTTCTTTTATCAAGAAATATGCTGCATGTGTGACAGGTAGTTTCTGAAAAAAAATCAGAATATTTTATGATGAGCCTGATGATAGGAATGTTCTTCTAGATAGAAAAAATCAGGAATCATCTCTGTTATGGTTCTTACATGAATGACCATAAAGCAGTTAACTGAAATTCTTCAGTGCAGAAATATTTACAGTGATGTACTGCCTTTTTTTTCTGCTCAAGAATAAGTAAAATCCATTTTAAACTCAACTAATATACAGCACTGTACGTGAGTATTGCTGTTTCGGAAACTTCTGCAATATGACTACTCTTCTGTTATACAATCTGGAACATAAATTGACAGCATTAGCAAGGAGCTTTTCATTCATTGGCATAATGGTTCAACGTGTTATGGAAATAACTTAGGTTCATTTATATTCAAGGGCTTTGGAAGGACTTTTATGTAGAATGGTGCACAAATGCAAATTTCCAACATATCCAAATTCACTTGACATATTTTTCTCTTGAAAGAAATTATCAGACTTAAGGATAACATTATAGAAAAGGTGCATGTTTTTAACCAACAGTAGTCATCTTATTGTAGAGTGGTATTCTTATATGTTCTATTACCATAAAAATATGAAATATCTTCTCTATTTTTTTGCATATACCCAAGGAGAAGTGTGTGTTTTGTTGCACGTTCATTATTTAAAGCTTCAGCCCTGTGATGGGGCAGTAACATACAGATCTATAGCTGAGTTTAGCCTGTTAACAGACAAATTTTGAAAGTGTTCTGAAATACATATGCTTACCTGAACTATCCTGACAGCTGCTGTGCCTCATGAGGAGATGGGACAAACTTCATCTAAGCAGAAATCATAACAGATTGCTTTGCTGGAATATGACTCCAGTTCATGTGTCTTCTGCACTGTCTTTAATATTGCCGTTATCTGATGCCCAGAAAAGGACAGTGACTAGACATGAAGTCACCCAAAGCATCAGTTCCAGATTGCTGACCAACAGTAAAAGTGAATTCCCAGTTCAAACTTTATGCCTCATTTCTGCCACGACGCTGTGGAGTTGAGGAAACCCAGTGCTCAGTGTTCATTGATACAAAGTCATGCTATTTTTTCCATTGAGAAGGTTTAGGGACTTTACTCCTGGAATTCTCCCGCACTTCCAAATCAGAAATCACAGAAAACAACTGCAAAAGTAAAACTACCTGGAGAGAATGCCGGGGACATGGGAAGTTAGAAAGAACTACAAACACATGTGCCAAATGAAGATCTTTTCTTTCCCTAGTAATGAGCTTCTCTTCACTCAGAATGTCAAAAAGCAAAACCACTGCAGAATACAAAACAATTTGACCACAGGCTGGGGGATTTACCATGCTGCTTGCTATAGCTCATCCACCACGGCCTCCAATCCATAATCTAGATAACCCAGTTTGGCTTCTCTGCTCTTCCTCCTTGGGGATTTCCCTGTCTTCACTACCTGCCATTGGTTGTGCATTCACAGAAGACTTCAATATATCTGTGAAGGTAACTAAAGGCAAACTGCGAAGTTGGGAGTGACCACAGAGAGGAAGGGAGAGCAACATAATAAGGCCCAGGAAATCCCACTGAGGAAATTTACACCCTCAGGTTGTAATCAGGATTTATTTTATCCTGATAAAGGATAAAGGAATTCTGATTTTTTTCTTCTCCCTGTATGCTGAAATATTTTGAATGGGAATCTAAAATAAACTGTTAAACTCCAAACCCTTATTTCCTGGGGATCTTAGAAGGAGTCAGACTCCTAGGAAGCCACACAGACCTTCCTCCTTTTTCTGCCTCAGCAGCAGAGAAGCTGCGTGTGGAAATGGTAACTTGTCATCTCGCATGCTTTTTCTTGCTGCATTCGTGCTGCCCAGGCTAAATGTCACCACACCTTCTGGGCTCCGCAGACTGGAACATTTGAATTGTCACGGGTCTGATGTGCATCTGCAGGGGAGGCAGCCGCTCTGCTTGCTTTTGCATGGGGAGCAGCAGAGCTGCTGAGGAGGGGAGAGCTCTCTGAATCCCGTAGACTTCCTCTCGGGTCAGTCCAAGCATCTGGTTTTTCCCCAACACCCTTCACTTCTCACGATTCGTCCCTGATCCCCCTTTGCACAGCTGCCCTGGGGCCCTCTACTAGCTCCCCTGCTGCCTGCTTAGGGGGCATGTAAGGTGTAACATTCTTTCCTTGGTCGCTCAAGGGATCCTTCTAACCACAAGCGGCTTAGAGCTGAATGTGTTTTGATAACTTTGCATCACGTTGCAAGAAGCTGCATAGCCCTGGGCTGTGCTGTATTAGGAATGACACTAATTCTCCCATGGACTCCCGAGCAGAAACTACAAAGGCGGAAGCTGAGTGGAAGACTGGTGGCTGCAGCCTCCCGCGGAGGCTGTGACAGCCCCGTGCTGCCGAACATGGGCTCAGGGGGGCAGGGGCACTATCGAAAAGGCTGTTGCAGCCTGAGAGATGGTCTCTTTCTACCCATTTGCTGTCTAAGGGAGGGAGGACCTGACTCCTGGGACTGGAAGGCCTCCTGGGGATGCAGACAGCCGTACTGCACTCACGTGGCTCTGTCCTCGGTGGAATAGCCCGTAGACGTCATGCACAATATTCAGCCTCAGAAGGAAAACACGGCTTTGAGCATTGCCCTGCACTGAGGAACAGAATATTCACTAGGTTGGCTGTCCTCAAGCCGCCCGAAGGCTGTGGGCAGGGATACCAGGAGCTCTTCCACACCAGCTATGCAGCACGTGTGATCGCTCTCCCACTCGAGATGCCATAATCCCTGGGCTGCAATGGTCCATTCCTCTTAGGAGGGAGAATACAGCAAGAAGGAGCAAAGGGAGAAAATCTGATTGGGGAAGCTGTGAAACATGAGGTGGGGGGATTGCTAGGAAGGGAAACGCGGTTCAGTTTGTATCAAACAGTGCTGGAGCTGAGTGGGAAGAGAAGAAATTCAATAGTTCATGCATTAATACTAACTGGTTAGCTATTGTGCAAGAGGAGTTGGGAATACTTTTTGATGAGATGCAGCTGGCATTACAGAAGAATAACAGGGTAATTCACGTGAATGAAATCTTATAATCTCAGGGTGAAGTTCTTGCAGGAAGGGTTGAGGGGGTGGGATGGCACCTTGCCCTAACCTGCTCTCTTTGAAGCGCTCGGTACCTGGAGGAGAGTGAATGTGTGCTAGCAATAAAACCCAGAAGGGATGCTGGGGGAGTGACGGGAACTAAAGAGATGATGACTGCTACAGAACATTGCATCAAACCAGAAAGTAGGATAAATTACTCCCAAAGCATCTGTCTATATTGTGCATGAAAATTGCATTATTATAAGGAACTTAAGTTTGGGAGAGCTCATGCAATTGATGGTAAAAACATTAGCAGTTTCAGAGAATTAAATTTTTTATTGCTTTTTTTTTTCTCTCCATACAAAAGGCATTATTGCACTTGACAGCTATATGTACGGAGCCTCATTCTGATGGATAATGATAGATTAATTCCAGAACTGCAAGTTGTTGATTGCCTAAGACTTATATGGTGTGGTTACGTTTGCTATCAACAAACAAAGGACTAGTCAGGTTTATATTTGGAACTTCACAGAATACAATTTCTCATCAATAAAGAATATTGAGAGAATCTGACCGGAGGGTGGATACAAGGCAGAAAATACACCTGAAAACTGGGAGCAGTTTTGCAAGTTTGCCAGGTGGACAAAAGTTATGGCTTGGAGTCAAGAGTGAGGACATTTTTGGCAGAAAGTTGATGATGGACAAGAGAGGAAGCCCATGACAACAGGCTCCCTAAGCACAAATGACTAGAAAGAGGCAGCAAACTGTTGCATGGAGAAAAAACACAGCATATGGCTTCTTGCAGAGTGCATGGATGTCCTTGGATATCGCCAATCTTTCTACAGCCCATTAGGCCTTTTGGAGTGATCCAGCGTAGAAATCCTAGAAGGATGACTCAACCTGAATGACAAAGGTAACCCATGGAACAGCAATTTAGGACTGGTTTCAAACAGCCTTAGAAAGTTAGTATTTGCCCTCAGCTTGATCCCTAATTCTGCACTGAGGGTAAAAAGGGAGGACACTCATTACAGTGACCCCAGACCTGCTGCTGCCTTCTGCACCTTCACTGCCAGCATCCAGCTTGAGTTACTGGTTCCATCCTAGCTCTAGAGACAGGAAGAGCAGTTCAGTGCTCAATTTGACTAGGTTCCTGGTTTGGGTGAGAAAGGACCTCAGTTTCCCACAAATATGTCCACCCACTCTGTCTGCAAAGGCTACAGACAGATTGATTTAAAACTACCTTTCTAGTCTGGTAAGCATGGCAATCAGGCTAGTTACGAAGTCACTTGCTGTTTCCGTTCAAGTTTGTGATGGCCATAGGAGGTTCTTATTCAGAAATGATCTGTGTGAGACTGTGCGTAGCTGGTGGTCAGAAATCTCATTACCACAGACTGAAATCAGGCTTGCAAGTGAAGCTCCAAAGCCTAAAGAAGCAAAGATAATCTACTTTGTGTAGCGTCTCACTACAAGAAGAGCCGAAGAGCTGAGAAACCTCAGCGGAATTTGCTAGAGCTCAATCTCACTCGGGTGTTTGCAAAGAAGAGGCATTTGTAGGCAAAACACCGAACAAGGTTCAGGAGACCCAGATCTATACGGACGCCGTACGATTTCCAATCGGCTCGGCTTGGGAAAGTTGTTCCAACACAATCCTTCCCAACGTGGGTTTAGGGAACTTTTCTCAGTCGCTAGAGGGCACTGCACACCCAATCTAGGGCTCCCAGCCCTTCCCAGGGAGCCGGGAACGAGGGCCTGAAGGAACAGGCATTAAACAGCGCGTTTGTAATGCCTTTGGAAGGAACGAAATGAAGCACTACCCCCCGCCACACACGTACAGACACAACAAAAACATCCTGATACTGTCATGTGGCAACCCTCATGCCCATAAAAACCAACTCCCCTCCCTATCCCAGCCGAAGAATCCAGCACATAGCTGGGCTTCACACTCTGAACACGAGAGAGACTTGTAGGAAAGGGGCTCAGGTGAGATCTGCGTGAGGTTTAGGGAGCAGGGTTCTTTTTTCCTTTGCTCTGCTATTTTGCAAGATTTTTCACTCAAACAGGATCTTGTGCACCGGCTTATCTCAGGGGATTGTTGCCACTAAAACTTCACAAACATACTTATTTTATTGGAATTTCACCTTTGTTTAGACCAGAATTGATATTCTCCCTCTTCTTCAAGCTTAGGATTTGATCTGGCATTTGCGATATAATGATTGTTCAAAACTGACTCTGTGCCCTCTTAAACCTCCTAGGTCTAGTTTATATTAATCTCTTTACGTTCATGAATAAATCCCCAAATGAATATTCCTTTCTTATAGAGTTAGAATAGGTGTTGTTCTTCATATAGAGATTCTTTTTGAGACTTATTAAATCCAGAATTATGAAAACTTGTGTACACCAGTGTGAGAAAGTTTTTCTTTCCACAGAGGCGAAAAAATCAGCAAATGCATCAGCATTAATTTGCTTTGGTTTCCTCCTTTTTGATTTTCCTTTCAAATATCCTATGACATGTTTTAGCTAGCAACACTGGTGGGTGAAACAAGTGACATTTTGAAAGACTAGAAAGGAATTCTCATGGAAAGTAATTTTGGAATTAAAAAGCACTAGTCTTGGCACTGGAAAACAGTGTAAGAGTATCATCTAATCACGGAACATAAAACTATCACCTGATATATGTTATCAGTCAATATTAACTAGTATATCTCAACAAAAATTTTGAATGCTTCTGTAAATTTCTCTTGAACAAACTATAAGTCAAGCATGTTTAAATTATATGACAGATAAATTCTGGCAGTGAACTACATTGAGTAGAAAATAACTTTTGTATTGTTTATGGAAAGTTTACAAAATAACAGGTAGAACTAAGTCATGTAGCCATGGTAAGAAAAAAACCCACTTTAATTTTTCATCAAAAGTTTTCCAATAAAAATAAGTTTTCTGAAACATATTTGTATAGCTGAGCTATTTTAATTCAATCAGGTTGAAGCTTAATATCTTCTATTCTTTTTAAAAAATGATTGCTATGTGCATGAAAATGTTTCAGAGCTCAGATACCTGCTCTGCTGTATGTGCATGATATGAATATGAAGGTAATGGTATATACTGATAGTCATGTGGGCCTAGAAATGATCACCTCATATAGCCAGGAAAAACAATATGAAAATGCCATCCATCATTCCCTGAAGTTGCAAAAAGCAGTGAACATGCATGTAACATTCATAAGCTCTCAAAACACTCTTTCTAGAAGTACTACAAGAAGGAGAGGCGTGGGGATGGTCACTTTTACTCACCTTATAGCACCCAAAATACCCGTGTTAGTCTTCCTGTACAGCACATGGAGAGTTGCTTGCCTCAGTGTGAAGTCTGAGGAGCTGCTCAGCTGAGAGCTGAAGGCTGAGAGAGGGAACAGAAGATGCTAACAGAAACAGTACACGTCTTCGACTCATACATCTCTTGGACTTGATCATCAGACGTTCCAGGAATACATTTCTTTTGCGGAGATACGTTTTTGAGTCCTTTGTTTCATCTAAGACAAATTAGTCTTTTTTTGTTTCTCCCTCCCTTCCTCCTCTCTTTGCACTCCTCAAAAAAAGAAAAGAAAAAAAAAAAATCTCAAGTAATACTATTAAGACACATGGTTGTTGGAAATGTCTAAGTTGGATATGGGTGATCAGATCCAGGCTCCTTTCTACTCGAGGGGACAAGAGTCTTCCTCTTGTATGTAAACCACATAAAAGTAACTGTCCTGGGTAGCTTGCTCCCAATTTGGTCTTGAATTCTGGCTATGAAACATTTCAGCATTAACTGGGACCTCAAGCCATATATTTCTGCTTTCAAAGGAGAGGTGAAGCACAAGCACAGAGAGTCCAGTGTCACCTTTCCTCTCTCATTCCCAACAAGTCGGTGACTACTCTCTGCAAAGCCGACCTTCTGTAGAAGAGTTAGTCCAAAGACCAGCTAGACCCAACTTAGTCCAAAATGCAGCTGGTGCTGAGGGCAGCCTCCAGGTGTCTGGAAACCTAGTTAGTAATCCCTTCTGGCCCTGGTGAATGATGGCAACATCCCAGCTGAATCTTTGGAAGGAGGCACTGGTGGTGGTTGGAAAAGCACCTCTGCAAACAGCAGCTGCTGCCAACTCTGGGAAGGGAAAAGCACAGCCCTAGTTTGGGGGTCCCAGCTGCCCTCATGTCTGAAAGGGAGCAGAGATGAGTGCAGAGATCAGACTAGAAAAACGTTAATGCTGAAAATAAGTAGAGACTGCAATCTTTGGGTGCTTCTATAGTGGAGGAAATGGGACAAAAAAAGAGTTTTGGAAATAGCTCTTCAGTATTTCTGTGGACCTAGCCATCTGCTTTTTGGTGAAAAAAAAAGAAAGATTTTTTTTTTCCAAGTGTAGGGTTAATTTATTAATTGAAAGATGATTTTGACTTTTCCCTTAAAAACAAAAAGCAGGGTTTGATCATTAGGAGCCTGATCTATACCCAGGCCATTCCATTTGCTGATAGAAGTTCCCAGGCCTCAGGCAAGGTAAGACAAGTGTGCAGAGCACAGCCTGAATCCCACTCAGGGTCACGGAGTGGGGCCGATGGTGTGACACCGAGGTAGCTGCTTGCTGGGTATGTTAAATGGGTTGTGCCGTTGAAGCCTCTTAGTTTTATTCCCCCAAAGGAGTCTAATGATCTGCTCTACTTGACTTCTTCCCCCACCTCCCTCCTTTGCCCCTGACTCAGTTGCTTTAGTGTGCTGCAGAGAATTTGGATGTATCAAAATAACATAAAACAGGTAAAGCGTAAATATCTCCAACAGATACAGCAGATAAAATGGAACCATAGGTATCTGGTTGTGACAATCTGTTTTTCTGTACACACACATGGCAAATTAAAAGTTTTTAAACACATATGTGCTTTAAAAGAGTGTTTTCAATGTATTTTAACTAGGTTGGCACAAGAAGACATTTGCTGTTAAGACAACAGAAGAAGGCTCAGTTGCTAGATGCTAACCCATCTCTTAACCAGGACATTTCTATAGCTTCATGTTCTGATGCGAAGTTCTACCAAAGCCACAGCTTTACTGTTTTAAAATGGAATTTATGCCTTACTAGCAAACACCTCATTAGCTCCTCATACCAGGGCTACACCAGTGGAAGTATTTTACCTTTGCAGCTGAAAACTACATCAAGAAGGGCAGGTTGGGTGTGTTTATACACACATCCTTTCTCCGTGGTCTTTTACATACCCATTAAGAGAAAAAGTACTGAAGTTTTCAAGCACGCCAGCCCCAGCCCCATGCAGCACAACGTCCAGCACGTGAATCCAGAGGGTGCTGGTTATTTTAGGCATGACAGCTTTGCAGTCAGGAGCTGCCACTGCAGCCGCTCACAGCTCCCCTGTCCTCGGACACCTTCGGCAGGGCGAGCAGAGACTCCTGCATCGCTCGGGTGGATGCGCTAGACTTGTTTAACACACAGGTCCCCAGCGGGATCATTCAGATGAGCAATCAGGTGATTCATTTCCTGCTTTAAGCATCTGGAGTCTGATCAAGGCATTCACGCTATTGCTGTTATTTTTATTGGTAGCTGCTTGCAATGGTCCCCCTCCTTACTGCTCATGCAGTACCATTAGCGGGTATTAGAGGGTATTAGAGGGTATCTGACACAAAGATACACTTGGCCTGAGGAGATTGCAGTCAGAAGCAGACACGGTGATAGGAAAGGCTACGGAAAAAAGTGCAGGAATGAGAGAATGAGGGCTACGATGCTGAAAGATTATGAGATATGCTTGTTATGTTCACCTCTTGCTAGAGCCTTGTTTTTTCAGTCTGTGCTGACACCTAACCTGAGCGATCTTGAAAAAGAATCATGTTCTGAATTCATATAGCTTCTTGTGATAAGCTGTTGATGTGCCAGTGGTATTTTTAAGACACAGGGGAGACATGTCAGAGAAACAGTAGCCTGATTTCACTGCAGATAGAATATTCTAATCAGCCAGCAGCTTATCAGCACATTTAGGGGCAGCAAATGCTTCACAAATCCTTGGGAATGCCAGCAGAAAATCCCCATCATTATTGACATAACTTTCTCAATAAGCCTCCTCAACAATATGATCTATTGTTTATACCCAGAAGCATCGCAGAGGTTCAGTGGAAAGGTGTGCAGAGGTTTTTCCCCCAGACAAATGAAGCCCTGGATTCATGGGTGAGAAACAGTCTTGCTGGCATTCACAGCTCTTATTCTATTCAGTGGTCACAGCAAATGACACCCTTTCATTTTCCTTTCCTGCACTTCATAGTACAAAAGGAAAGCTTAAACCTAAACCAGCTATTTTTATTTTTGATTAAATCTTTCTTTCCCCTCTCCAGATGGTACATGCAGGGCTACGACATTAACCCGAAACAAAAATGAGCAACCAGAAGCGAGTGCTCCATTAGCTCAGCTCAGCGTCTGATGTGTTTATTTTCAGTGGATCTGTGAAGCAGGCTGACAAGCAGAATCTTTTGCTTCGCATATCGCTTTCAGAGCTCCAGTGAGCAGGCACCGTATGAAACAGCCAGGAGGAAAAGCTTCAGCAATATATGACTTCATTTTTTTTTTTTTTCTTTTTTTAGGCAAAGATACAATTGATCAAAACTTTGATCGATAGCACAGGCACATCAAACACAAAATTAGGATAATTGCATTGTAACTACAAATTGACATAAGAGACTTTTTATGACACGATTTAGTTGAATTAGATAGTATTGACCTCAGAGTAGTTTGTCTAGGCAGAAAAATATATTAGCTAAAAGGAGATACGACTGCTCCAAATACAAACAGTAAGCTGTGCTTCTCAACTTCTCCAAGATCAGATAGGATGCTTTGAGTTAGAGTCACTGAAAGGAAAAGTTTGGATTTTCAAGTTACTGTCACACGTGAGCACCTTATTCTCCAGAAGGTTCACAAAGTGCCTCTACACGGCTTTGTCTCTGCCAGCTAAAGACTGGGCCAGGACACAGGTCTATGTGTTGGCTTGGGATCATCCATAGTGTAAGCTGTTTAGCAAAGCCCCTGGTTTTCAGCAGTGCCAGCACCCTCTCAGGTTTCAGACATGGCCTGAGGGATAGCACGAGCAGAGGACCTTCTCACCGAAGGTTGGATGTAGCCCCTTGCTATGAAAAAGAGAAGAATCCAGCATGTGGATGAGAGCAATACTGTGCCAGGATCCTCAGGGCCAGGGAGCAGGTAGGAATGTACCTTGCGATATCAGACAGAGAAGGAGCAACAAACGCTTTGGCATCAAAACCAATATTATGTTATTGAAAACTGGACTTTCTGACTATTTCTGGTGACTGTAAGAATGCTCTGCTGTGCTAAAGCAATTCAGTAGACATCACTCTTTTGGAAACATAAAGCTGCAGAAACTATCTTACTCTAAGCTAACTCCAGAACTGGACGTATGGAAGAATGTGATGTGCAAAGGAATAAGGGCTCCTCAGCTACGACCCATCTTGCATCTGGGAGGAACAGAAGTGCTGTTCACGGTGCCGTAGTTCACGAGAAGGCCCCTAGCTGGTAAACACCGACAGCATCGTTGCACATAGGTATTAGCTTGGGTCTCTACTGGTTGGGGTAAATCACTATTACGGTGCCGTATCCTATCCAGACCTCCTTTCCCATGCTTTCCGTGCCAGCTGAGAGGTGTTTGCACACTACACAGTACTGGCAGGAGGAAGGGAGGGTGGTGGTGACCAAAGTATTTAGCTTAATACTGTACTGAAATACAAGTAATAAATGACCGTCATCACTAGCAATGACAACTAACTGAGAAGGTGAAAGTCCCGCTGGCCTTGAGGAACAATCAAGGCTTCAAATCCTAGAGAAAACTGAGATGTCCTCTGCCACCTGTAACTTCATTAAACCAGAGAGGTTTACCACTGAAAATATCTGGAGAGCACACCACAAATCTTCACTGAGTTCTCTCCTGCTTTCAGAAAAATGGCACCTCTTGAGACTTAGAATCTGCTGACACAGATGTTACAAAAGGCTTTTCATAGCATCGACGGCAAATGAAATATTCTGCCGCTCATTGCAATCATTTTTGACGGCATAATTACAGGTATCCTTGCTCCAGGCTTCCTGAACGATTCCCACCTGACAGACAGCCTCATAGATTTTCTGCATTCAACAAATGCTTTGGCACTCGCCCCCATATTGCAGCACAAATCCAGGAGTGGAAGAGACATCAGGTGACTCTCTATTTTGAATCTGTTTTACAGCTTTTAACACTTTTATCCCTTCTGCGTTGTTACAGAAAGTCTTGCTCTTGCCTTTCAGCTTTTTGAAACAGAAATAAAAAGGGCTATATCACAAACATCAGAAACAAAAGATGAAAATGAGGCCTAACAGAACAGAGGTTCTGTATATGCACATGAAATGCATGTTTGAACAAGTCAACATTATGTTTTATTAAAGACCGCTTAAAGTGCAGGTAAGAGAAACTAGAAACCCTTCATAGATACGAGCACCTGCAACTTCCATTAGCTTTACAAAGGCCTCAATTTCTTTAAGGTTCAAGGTGCTCTGGGAACAAAAAGTACTTAAAAGAAACAGTACTTTTTAAGTGGCAGTGGCCATTGACAGAAAATAACAATCCGAGGTAGGACAAGGGGTGCTTTTCTGTAGAAAGACGGAAGAACCTCTGAAAAAATTAGGACAGCCTGATTTTTCTGTGCTTATTTTATCAGAGTAACCTGGTGCAAACCCATTAAAAATCTCTAGAATCATCTTGTCACTAAATCTTCTTTCCATTGAGGAGTGATATCATCTGTGATCATGGGCACCATCTTTAGCTTTGTCTTGAAGTATGCTAAGCTACTATTTTTCTTGTCCTTTGTCACTTTAATTCAGTAAGTATTCTTAATCCTTAACACCTTTCTACTTACTGTAGAACATGTATCTTTTATAGTACATTCTGGGGTTTTCTTTATCTTTCTATAGCTGTTGCACTCGTTTAATTGTCTTGAAACCACTCATATTTGTAGTAACATCTAGTCTAGCTTGCAAAAAATCCTCTTATTTCACAATAAGCTTTATAGCTTTTCTCATCATTGCTTCCAATATTTTGTTGTTTGGAACAACAAATCTTGGTGCTAATGTAAGCACAAAACACAACACTTAGCTTCCTGTTAAAGTTCTGCAACCTTCTAAAATCCAAGGAAGGTTGTACTGGGGGAACAAAGATGAGCCCAGCCCATTATATTTCAATAATATATATATATTTCAATAATAAATAAGTCAGGCAAAATATGTCCAAAGACCTTCAACTGGAAGGTTTCATATTCACAATTCAACATTCATGCCCTTACACCAGTATTACTCATACTGTAGTTGACACACAAGAGACAAAATATACTTTTGCTTCCTAAATCAGCAGAAAGCAGGTCTAGATTCCTTTAAATTGCACACTGAGGTTTGTAATATTACTACAAAATTGGTGGAAATATCCATCTTAATTTTCACTTTTCAGAAATTAATCGGTAACCTAAAGAGCTGCCTTAATATGTGGCCTCAAGGTGACAAGGTGCATGTTATTCAGAATTCCTGGTTTGTTTCTTTCCACTCTTTTGGAAAGAAACAAACTATACTAAATAATGCAACTGACAATTGTCTGCCCATAAAGAAAATTATTTAGGAAAGATGCTGTCCAAGAAGTAGAGGAATTTACAAATTCATCCCTTTCTATAGCTGTGAATGAGCTCTTTACTTTGCTTGCTACTCCACCTATGCTTGTGTAAATGGGGGCAATAACAATTCCTCCTTTATTTGTCATGAATGTATTACAAGGTTCATTATTCTATGAGGATCAAAAGGGACAAAATACTCTTTGAAATTTCTCGTTAAGCTTTTAATTAAATTCAATTTATAATTTTACCCTTCTTAATTTTTAGAAAAGTTTTCTTGAGAATATTGTTTCATAAATAATGGAAATACAGAGGTACAACTGTACATTTAAAATAATTAAAGTGTTCCACTTGCAACAGTGCTGCTGAGATTCTGATTTCCTGTTCATGCTTTGGGCACAAGAATTCAGAGTTCTAGATAATCATCATTTAAACCTCCCTAATCACATTATTCCCTGTACTGTAGACTCCCTGTGAGCCTTTTTTGCTCCCAGGAGGATGTTCCTGACTCAGAATGGTCCAAAAGAAGATGAATTGAATGGAATTTTGAAGGACCTGGCCCTCTCTGCCCCCCAAAAATAGAAGAGAAATAATATTGCTGCAGAATAAGTAAAGCTGGGAAAGGACAGTAACTGCTCCAAGGATATGGTATTTCTCTCAATATAGGCTTCCCATTGAATGTTCCGAGCTGTGTCAGCATGCCAAGCTGAGAAGAACAACCTAGTGTTGACTAAGGGTGGCGCTGGACTTCACGCTGAGTGAAGGAAGGACCGCAGGAGCAGAAAGTTATTCATGGGCACTAGTGTCCTTGCCAGGCTGTGGTTGCCTCCAGTGTGACACTGAGTGGTAACCCAATAGATAGAACAAGACATAGCAATTTTGCCAGCCCTCACTGACTGATATAATAATATAATATAATATAATATAATATAATATAAGATAATATAATATAATATAATATAATATAATATGATATAATACGATCTCAAGCTGTTGCCTGAGTGATAATACCTCTTAGGACCAGCAGTGCATGTTTAGCCAGGGTACTAAAGCTCAGTTGTACGGCAGGCCTGCTGTGTAACATCTGGCAAGCAGGGCCAGCAAGGGGGGTTGTCCGGAGGCTGGTTCCCTCGCACTGGAAGCACCTGGGTGCTGCGGTGAGAAAATGCAAAATTAGTCACATCATGATGCCCACAGGAGCATCCTTAAGCCCAGCACATACCTGCCCTGATGGGGAGTCTCTAGGACAAAGAGTCAGAATTCAAAGGTAAAACAGATATCCGTATCTGGCCTGCCAGAAGCACTGGCGCTTCTCAAAACCGGTGTGGCAAGGCGGCAGCAGGGAAAAGAGCATAGCAGAAGTTCGTTTTGGACGGAAGCAGCAAATGACCAGCACATAGTGGCTGGCCCTGAACTCCTTCTTCAAAAGCAGCAGAGGAAAATCACCCGCTGAAGAGGAAAATCACAAATGCTCAATCCTGTTAAGTGAGCTCCCAGCAGGAGTAATTTTTAAAATGAAAAGCATGCCCACTGTTCGGAGATACAAGCAGGAAAAAGGCAAGAAAATCTACAAAAGGAGAGAGGTGATGAAGAGAGACAGCAGGAAATCAAACTCCACTCAGAATAGCAACCGGTAAAGTTCCAGTGCACGACAGCCTGCAAAATAACAAATAAAACTCTCCCCAAGATGAATAAACCACTAACTGCACTGGTAGAAAAAAAATGAGTTGTACCTACAGGTACCTACATGGCCCTTTTAAACGGTAACAGTTAGAAGTCTGGATGTGA
This sequence comes from Crypturellus tataupa, assembly GCA_034781795.1. NCBI lineage: Eukaryota > Metazoa > Chordata > Aves > Tinamiformes > Tinamidae > Crypturellus > Crypturellus tataupa. The sequence goes on from JAWLRI010000505.1 coordinate 674,789, forward strand.
ATACAAACGCCCTCTTCTTTCTCTAATTCACAATATACATGCTTTTGTAAAGAATAAGACCTTTGGCAGCAATGAAAAGGTATTATATTTCAAATGACCTACATCACCAGTTGAGGCTTTTTATTTTCTTCTGATATATTAATCCTCCATTACATAGAAGGGGATCAATTATAGTCCAAATAACTCTAAATCAGATACTCTCACATTAGATTTTTACCTTGGTATAGTGAGTGACGCCAGAAACTGCTGTAATCTATACCATAATCACAAGAAGTCTGATTCAGGAATTATATTTAATTTGTAAGTGTTCTCACTCGCCACTTTCATTACTCAGATGTAGAAATAGCTCTGTTGGTTAATCCATGGAATTAGTGTTCTCATAAGGAATCCTGCAAGGAATGAGTTGCATATACTTTACCATTGAAATATGTGACTTTCCTGTTAAGAATATCAAACAACGTTTCATGTAGATCAACTCAGCAGATTTATTTTAGATTTTTTTCAACTTTACTACCTTTTACCAAGTTCAGAGGTAGTTTATCTGCCCTTTTGAAAAGTTTGAGGTAGTCTATACTCATTAGATGTAGGATCCTTGAGTGCTCAGGCATGGTACACGGCTTTAAGGACTCAATTAGGAACTTAAAGCACTACTCAAAACTAGAAAGATGGGTTTATTTCATTAGTATTGACAGGTAGGTCGTTGAGAAGTTCACCACAGGAGGAACTCATTTAGATAATAAATCCTTACTAGTGTTTACAGTGTAAGCTTTAGTTCCTGTCCAAAAGAAAAAGGAAGGATTTCTTCTTTTTCCAATAAAGAAGGAATCATTAGGATTTAATGTAAATATATTTATGTAAATAAATAATGTAAATATATATAAATATATATAGGATGGTTGGTGTCACTGGGGAATTTTGGACAGACCTATCCAGGCAGTAATTTGCAATAACACAGCTCTGCCATTTCACTTCTACTTCAAATGCTAAATATTCTGGTACTGCACAGAACATTATCATAGAAAGGCAGGTATGTACTTAACTATAGCTATCTGGGAGTTCTTCATGGTCTGGCTTCCTTTGATAATAAGAAACTGCATTTAACTTATTGCCTCCAATTAACTTATCTAGTCCAAGTTGCTTAGCAATCTTAAATCATTAAAGTGTTCAGAATAATTGCTTTGGATTTTTATTTCATCCATTTTTATTAGTAACGTTTCATTTGCAGCCGGTTAGAGGCACTTCTGAAGAGTGTCTTCTTTCAGAGAAACAAGGTGGGCAGCAGACTGAGGAAGGTCCCCTAGGTGTTTGGGGTAGCCACTGCTGAAGTACTGACCAGTACCACATTAACCTGGGTTCTGGAAACTTGACAAAAGCAAGGACAAGCGAAGGCTAAACCCCTTCCCTTCCTTTGGTGGAACCTCTGCTCACGCAGTGTTTAATTGGTTTTAGCCAGTGTATCTAGGTGTTTTGGGACCTCTGCATGAACTCTTCCTTCTGTCCATTCCCGTTCCTGCTGCTGCTGCCTTTGCTACAACAGTTGACAATTTCCTGGTGCAGATGGTTAATCTTCTACTGCGGCCCTGCGGCAAAACTACAGTAGAGCTGAAGTTCCACCTAAGAGCAATTTTCTGTGTAACTAAAACAAGCATCCAAATTTGGGAAGTTTTTAGGAGGATTGCAAACACTATGTATTCAGATGGTTTCAACTGAACACAGATGAACTGTCTCTACACCTGAAAGTGATCTTTTGTCTTAAAAGTATTGAAAATGAAGATAGTGTTAAACTTTGATGTAAGCAATTGTATTTGATATAAGCAACTTTGATATAAGCTACTGTACACTGAAGGATATTCATGGAAGTTGCACTAACTCATAGATTGCTATGATAATCAGGTCGGTAAGTATATGCCTAGGCACATAATTTGTCTGGCTTTGCGAGTAGGCTGAACATGCAGATAGGTACTCTTGCTAATCCCTGATTTTGTTTAAAGCACTGGAGATCACTGGCTGTACTGTTCACGCTAATAAGCTGAGTAGTACCCTCTACTCTCTCTCTTTCTTTCTTTCTTTCTTTCTTTCTTTCTTTCTTTCTTTCTTTCTTTCTTTCTTTCTTTCTTTCTTTC
>JAWLRI010000505.1:685328-701208 GCA_034781795.1 Crypturellus tataupa
AGTGAGCCAATGCAACTCTTTTTCTGAGGACTAGATTCTATAGAAGTGACCCAAGGAGAAATAAACTGACCGACAGAAATATATAGACAGACAAACGAACAGTTGATAAAATCAGTCTTTTATACTGATCTGATTCTAACATATTGCAAAGTAGCAGCTTTAAAAGATGGCACTTCCTTTTACAGTCCTTTTCAGAGATAATAAGTGTACTTTGCTAGAATTTTGGTCTAACCGTTTAACCATCAAATTACCTTCTAGCAAAGGTTTGCCTCCCATCATTAAGTAATTCACTCAAGGTAAAAAGTGAAATAAAACCTGAGGATAGAGTAGTCCTAGATGTAAGTCTCATTTTTGCAATAAAGAACAGTGTGGTTGTGTTTTACCCGGTGTTATTTCTTGCTTTGTTACAGCTTTCAGAAAGCAGGGATTACAATATGTATCTGTTGATCAATATTAAACTAGTAGAATAAAATGTCAGGGAGAAAAAAACTGAAATCATACTGCACTTCAATACCAGCAGAGAAAATCCCAGCATTGTTAAATGGCAGCAATAAAACTAGCAATTGTTATTTAGTTTTAAGTAATGAACCAAATAAAAAATATAGAACTTGCTACATTGCCTCCCAAATGGAGCTTATTACACTGCTGCTTGAATGTTTGTACAATCTTTAATCTAAACATTTTCTCTTCAGGTCTTAATAATAGGCATGGGTGGTTGCAATTTGCTTCCTCTTCAAAGGCAAAAAAAATGAAAGACGAAAACAAAATGCTTTAACAACTCGCATGTGAGCAGAAGTGGTTCATTCAGCCAGAGGAGGCTGGTAGGGTTGAAAGTCGGAGAATTTCACCCCCACGATTTATCTTCCAGCCAGGTAAGGGCAGGATTAGCATGTGGGCTCTCCAAAGCTGCTCCCCCAGTGAGAAGGAAGAGCCATTCATCACTATTTACTGGGCCTTTGTTCTGCTGCAAACCCTCACAGAGAAGAAATAAAAAGAGTAATTTGTGTTTCTCAAAAGGAGGCGAACACGCATTCTTATAGTAGTTCAAGGATTTTTTATTATATTTTTAAAATATAAGCAACCAAGAAAAGCATTTAGAGGTGAATGTTAATATATTCCACTCCTCATGGCCCACAGGATTCTCAATTCTCAGTACAGTTTTTTTCATTACGCATCCTTTGTTTCTGGAATTACTGTGATAGTTTACTGGTTTGAAGGATTTTACAGTCACAGTCATAAATAGGAGCAATCTTAACCTTGAAACTTGAATGACAAAATAATCCTGTTTAAAACAACTTCTCAGTAGCACAAGGAAGAAGACAGAAATGAATTATTTCCTTTTTTTTGTATGCATGCCTACCTCAAGCTCAGCTTGCTATTTAAAATTGATCATCTGGTGAAATCCCAAATTTTAAAGGCTTTGGGTCTGATTATTTTGTGAAGGAATAGAGCCGGGCTGGCACAGTTATTCTCAGCCTTGGGACCTGTAGATCCCAGACCATTACCTTTGGGGTGCTGATGCCTATATCTTCACACACAGTTAGAAATCTTTATGGAAACTGTGGATTCAGATGCTTATCTGTAGGGTAAATAAGCAACTTTCCCTCTTGGACTAAATTTAATTTCTCTAATATTTTGTTCATTGGTTTCTGGTGCTCTTGCTGCAGCATGGAAGCATTGCTTGTTATTCAAGGCTGTCAGGTTTGGAGGCAAGAGGCGGATGAAGGGGCTGCAACTTTGCACCAACTCTTCCCAGATAACTGCCCCCTTGGATGGGTGGCTGCAGTGGCCAGGTAGGATGATCCTCATAGAGGATGGAGTGGTGGGGATTCCCTGGACACAGTTCAGCCATTGACATTGGTGAGTACTTTTATCCAACCCCCTTCCTTGGTCTTGTTGGTCCAGGGAAGGTGGACCAGCACCTTGGACTCCTCCATCATGACCCATAGGATGACTTTCTGCAGGAATGTGCAAGACTTTGAATTTTATACAGATTATTGGAGTGATATTTAATAGTTACAGTGTTCAGAAAGCCAGATTAGAGAGCACAGTGCACCTTTTAGAGTTTCTATTACATCTCTAACCTTTATCCAACCTTATAGAGAACTCCTCCCTCCTGGTGGTCAAAACTGTATTAAAAGAGAAACTAAACCATCCTTATCAATATGAAGTAAAATAGACAATAAAGCATGCTGCCGTGAAAGATGATATTCCAAATAATGAATGATAAAGTTACTACACTTGTAGCTATGTACAAAGACAAGGTCTTGCTCTCCCTTGAGCAGAGCAGCAGCAGAAGACCTGCAGAAACCCTGATTCCTGAGCTTTGGAATCTGAGCTGGAGTTGTCCTCTTGAACATACTGGAACAATTTCTATTCTTCAAATTAAGCATCCCTACCTTTACAAGCTCAGGGGCCTTTGATCTCTTATTCCAGATGAACAGGATACCTTCAAAGCAGTACAAATTTCCCCCTTAGCCAAGAGAACTGATAGGAGAAACTGGCACCAGAGGACAACTACATCTGGAAAATGTATTTCAAAATAAAGCTCAGAAGAATTTGATTTTGGCTTGCTTTTGCAAAGGAAAGTGTTACAGAACATAATTTTAGTAATGAGACAGTGTGCAAAGGAGGGTGTTACAGGTCTAGAATATGTATATAATAGCTGAGAAAAGGAAATATTGCTGGATCATTATTAAAACTTGCACCTACAGAAAGTCTTTCATCTGTAGGATCTTCTAGGAACTGTGAAAAATATCTACATGACAATTTTTTTCCAGGTTAATCTGGGGATCAGCTGGGAACTGAGTATGCATTTTTCTGACTTCCACATTTCCTGCCACAAATATTCCTAATACCTTGATACTGTCAGTCAATCCCTTATACTCTGTCAGCCTCAAGAGGCTGGCCATAAGGAATTAGGATAGGAGTTTATTTTCCAGGTTATGCCACATACTTTTTTTTTTCAATCAGAGTTAAGTTAAAGGAAAAAGGCAATTAGAAAGATATTATTTAAGCCTGAGTATATACCAGGCAAAAAGACAGTTCTTGCTGCCAGCAACAAGACTCTTGGGATCTATCAAATATTGAATGTTGAATACAGACTCTTTAAAATGCAGGAGCAATTAAATATCCAGACAGACTACAATTTAAAAAAGACTAGAAATTTCAATTAGGTAGAAATATTGAAGAAAGGTTATCTATAGCTAAGAGGAAGTAATTCATTGCAACTTATGCTGGGAGATGGAAGTGTTGAAGAAACAATGCCAGGTCTGTGTAGTGCATAGAGAAAAGTGGATCCTAAACCTGGCTGGTAACCTAATAAAGGGACGTGGAGGTGCATTATGCGTGTTATTATAGGAGTAAACCTTAAGGGCTTAACTGTTCTAATAGATGATCTATCATAGGGAGGAAAATAACACACATGCACACACACACACATATACGTCTAAATACACATGTACATGTAGCTGACGATGTTATAATGCCACAGAGGTGGCGAGCAGGAGATGAAAGAACCTGTTGAAATGGAATATCTTTCTTACTGCATGCACAAAACACAGGATGCTGTTACACCTATACATATATGTATATATATATACACACACACAACACATTTATATAATGTGTATACATATATATATATATCTATATATACTTCCAGTTTAATTAATTTTTAAAGACATCGTGATCCAGCAGCAACGTTAACGGGGAGATTCGTAGCCACATGAAGTAGCCAGGACTTTGTGTGAAAGCTGGTCGTATTTGACCAAGCTGCAGTCCTCACAGGTCTCCTAGCAATTCAGTACTTCTTTTTGGTCGTGGACTAATGTCCGACTCCAAAACCTGGGGATAAGTCTTGTATTTTTCCAATCACTCCGGTCAACACCAGTAGCATGAGCCATGGAATTTCAGATGGTAGTTCCTACATCTTAACTCATGGCTTGGAGAAGAGAATATCCCTGGGGCTTCCAGCTCCCTGAGTAGCCACTGGTTACGTAGGCAATTGTGTAATAAAAATAATAATAAAAAATATGTTAAGAGAATCTCAGTATCGCTGATAAAAAATACAGAGACTTTTACCTCTTGGGAAGTGTTTTTGAATCTGGCTCTGATTAACAGTGATCAAAATACATTTTTATCCTCTGAAGGTGAGGGAATGCTTTTGTTTCAGGCATCACTACAATGGGGAAGATTAAGTTTTTGTGTCTACAGATCTGACCCTAGGCCGCAGGGTAGCCAGAAATGCTCAAAGAGGAGAATGAGGAAAGCAAGGAGGAATTATTTGTGGCTAAAAGGCAAGCCTCCCAACACACCTTAAAGCTTTTTTGCTTTCAGCTGCTCTGCCTCTCATCTCATGTCTGATCTAGCATTCAGCTGACTATCAGAGACAACCTGCAAAATGCGGCATAAAAAAGCCAGTAGATGGATAGGATTTGCCTTCTTCTAATTCACTAGCCTATGCTTACTGCTGAGGAGGAGAGGAAGGCATGGACGTGCGATCTGAGAGTTTTTTGTCTTTTGCTAGGTGAAAGAGGAAGACTTGAAGATGGGACCCTTGAGGAAAAATTCAGTACTGACAGGGGCCACAGACAGGGGCAAGGGAAGTTTTCTTACAGTGAAAGAAGGGACCTTATTTGAGATAACTAAAAGTAGAAACATAATCTTGAATGAAGGATTGTATAAATCATTTGCCTGGAAGGAAAGAGCAGGAGAGGATGGTATGTTTGCTTAAGAGATGAGAAGAGCAAAAGAAAAACAGATCAGGAAAAAGCTGTTCCTTTAGGAATGGAAAAGTAATAATCACAGTAGAAATGATGTACTTTGCACCATAATGGCAAGTGACCAAAACTCAGAAGGTAAATGAAACTCTTAAGGGAGACAATAGGATTCAGTGTTTGTTACAGCTAATGCCAGACAATATTAATTCACCCCACCAGGTATCAGTGAATATTAATATTATGTCATTAGCAAGCTTTCAATGCGACTGGCAATATGTTGCGCCTTTGCTAGGACAAAATAAAAGAACTCAGTTTCTAGTCCTCATAATTTTATATCTTTTATGAGCAGCATATTCACTTTTAAAAATAAAATACAGCTTGTAAAAGTAGTAATTTACAGCTAAGGGCTGGTGTTCTCATTAAGCCCATTTTATGCTCCTGTCTTCTATTCACTCTTTTGAAATTGTAGACCACAAATAAGTGTACTGGGAGTGAGCAATTAGTCATAATTGTTGTTTCTTTATAATATTTGGGGACGTTGAGAAGATTTCTTACGTGAGGGTGCCCTTTGAGGGGAGGGGAATATTCACAGCGATTCTGAAGCTTACAACCGAAACCAGAATATCAACACAAGTCTGCAGCAAGGAGAGGAAAAATGGATGCAGAAGGGAAGCTTTTGACAGCAAGGACTAATTCCTGCTAGGTTTCAAATAATTTTCATGAAATAGTTGCTTTTTCATCTCTGCTAAAGGCTTCAATAGTAACAAGCTCTTTGATGTCCCAAATTTGCCATAATGGTGTGTGTGTTTAAATACACCTGCACGTATAATGCTCTTTAACATTGCTGATCCTCTGTGTAATGAATTAGAATTTTCACTGTTGTAAACAGAACCAACGTGAGATTAACAAACTAAGCCAAAGAGTATTGATACATGGAACTGATGCAAAGCAGGTTAGAAAAGATGCTAATTACCATGCTTGGGTGATTTACAGTTTAATCCTATCAAAAACATTTGAAAACAAAATTACGGGCCCTGAAACAATGGGTCCCAGCTGAAGTATTAAAAGTAGTAGTTCAAATTTTGCCATAGTTAGTCCCTTCAACGCTCCTTAATATTATGCTAGATATGATTTTGTTCACTAAATATAAGCATTTGTATTTCTTAAAAAAAAAAATGATTTAATGTAAAATCTGCTCTTCTCAAGGATTTTTTTTAAGGAAATGAATAAATTTCTCCATCAATTTGCAAATCTAAACTATTCAATTCAAATAGTAACTGTGACAGTGTGAAAAGCTATTTACAGGTCTGCAGCCATCTCTGGTTTCATCAATTTGTTTTTCAGTCTTTGTTGTTATTTCTTGTTTCTTATGGATCTCCTGGGACAGCTTCTTGCTTGAGGAGAGAATGTCAATAGCTCATTCGTCCTCCAGGTTGTTTCCTTACAACAATGAGAATATTTTCCAAATTTAATCTAGTTCTTTTGACTGTTTTCTGTAAAATGATAAAAAAAAAAAAGAAACAGGAACGTCATCTGAATAAGGCTGCTGTGTAATAAGAGTCTGGTTTTGCCTGGTTTCTATACTATAGGGGATATTAAAATAGGCTACAACTTTCAAAAATCCATTGCTGAAACTCAGTACCATTTTATGCATTAAGTAAATTCACAGTACTTTAGATACAACACAAAGTTCATCAGTGAAAGGTTTTTTGCTTTGTTTTGAATTCACCGTATTCATTAAACTTGTAATTAAACCTTATGTGCCTGTAGGTTACTCTATTTTAGGAAATAGTTTGTATTTTCCTGGGCCATGAGATGTTTCTCATCATGTGTCATTATCAAGACACTCTGTGATATTCATAGTATTGCTACAAAAACAAAGAAAAGGAAGTAAGAACATGGATATAGACAAGCTTTTATACTCTGGATGTGTTCTAGAAAGAAAAAATCTTGAATAGATGGAGGTCCAAAGTTTTTGAAGATATAGTATATGGGAAAAAATACCTGTTATTTTCCACTTATAAAAAAAGATGATTCCTTCTGTTTGGGACATGTGTACCGGGTGAAATTAACTACCATAGCTATTCTAGATTAACTCTCCACACAGTTGCTGCATTAATACAACTAACAGAAAGTGTATTCTCATTCCAGAATTAGAGTGTATGTATAAAAGAAATGTCTTGCAAATCTAAATTTGCCTAAATTTAATCCAGATTCATTTCCTTACATAACCAGGTAAACAGGAAGTTTTGTTCTTTTGTTGTTAGGTAAAGGACTCCATAATGGATCCCGTAAAGTCAGGTGGAGCTGCCAGAATAGGAGAATTGCCTATGTAATGACTTAAAGCTGTTTTCTTTATATTTATTATTTCAGTTCTGATCTGGTTATAGCCAGGGAGCATCAGAATGCTCAAAGTTGCCTAAGTTTTACACTGACCCCAACCAAAAGAAAATCCCCAGATCTATAAGTTTTAAAATCATAACTGAAGTTTGGCATTATATTAATATATAGCAGTTGCCACCGTGGCTTCCCTGTGGCTCCACATCTGCATAGAACTGATGAAATCTCTGAATCTAGTATCTAGTATTCTTGTGTCTAGAATCTTGTATCTGGAGAAACAGTGAAATCTCTGAACTGTTCATCCTCTGTGACGCTGGCAGGTTCTTTCCTTCTTTGTTGGCATAAAGGACCACTTGGTAGGGGGACCAGATTCTCCTATTAGTAACATATTTTTTTGTGTCTGGCATATTGAAGCTCTCTATTCAGCTCTCCCTCCTTCCCCCTTTCCTCCAAAACACAAAACCTCTAAAAACCTGTGGGAAATCAGGTGAGAAACTGTATTAGAGAAAATCAGTTCATATATATACAGGCCAATAACCTCTTGACCTATCTTGCCAGAATACACACGATAAGGATAATTACCAGCACCGTTATTTGTTCTCATTTTATTAAGTCTGTTTTTATAATAGGTGTTAGAGATAACTACTCTGATGACTCTTTCTTCATTTGTCTGGTTTAAATGTATCATAAAACACACTAGCTGGTGTATCCATTAACACCATATAGCAGAGAGAATAGCAGATTAACATTAAAGATTGTGTTAAAGGGGAAAATGTTTCTAAATTGCATTTGCTTGGGTTAGACACAGCAACTCAAAATAATTAAAACTGAAACAATTGAAGAAAGATTTCCTTTTATATGCAATTTACTCCTTTCCTTTCCCTTTTATTTATTTATTCATTTATTTTAACTTCAGGATGTTTTCAGAGTCAGAGTAGTCAGTTTTGGTTCTTCTGATGAGATGCAACAAAGCTATGATATTTGTGCTTCCAGAGCTGAAAAGGATCACAGATATCCTGTGTATGTGCTACCCCCTCAGTATGCAGACACTCACTGCCCTTGCTCTTTAAGTTACTTTATATCCCAGGTAGATGCACAACTACATGATGAGTGCACACGATTATTCAAAAATCAACAGTTCTTCTGCGTTTTCAATCTTCCTGCTCTGAATTTTCACCTTTAAAAATCTCCTATGCACCTCGAACCTATTTGACCTGCACTGCAGAGAAATAGCTCATCCATTTAGTCTCTGGAAATAGTCTTTAATTCTCAGGAACCATGATATTTTTTAACAGCACATTCTGTATGTTCTTCCAGACATTTTCTCTCCTCTTCTGCCTTCTCTTTTCCCCCTAAAAAGCAGTGAATATTTTCAGCGTTCATCGCTTTGTTGCTACCACCACCATCTTGGTTCTGCTTTTCAGCTTCAGTGTTCTGCTCTGCCTTTTTTTACAGCTCCTAGAGAATAGTCTCCAGCTACTTATTCCTTCCCCCCATTTCCTTTTTTTTCCCCCTCTCTTTCTTGGATCATTTTTCCTTTCTATCTCCTCCATCAAGTGTTTGCAACAACAATATCTGATTAGTCCCTGCGATTTCCTTTCCTAGCAACTTGTATAGAGAAAACATACTTTGACAGATACTTCAGGCAGATAATGAGGATTTTAGAGATGGGTGGTCATGTGGTGCTCAAAATCCCTGCTGTAATGAATAACAGCCTTTCCCGGACTGGACGTGTTCCATTTCACTTTGTTTAAATGTCTGTCTCGGCTTTGCAAACTATAGAGTAAGATTGAGTTCCCCTGAAAGGTTTTCAATTAGCACTGTGTTCCCAAACTATCAAAGCAAAAATGTATCAGGAAGAAGAAGAAGAAGAAAAAAAGCAAACAATTAACAATTTTATTTCAAAAGCCTTAAGCAACTTCGATTGCTTACCATAGCAAGAAACATCATTTGAATGGAGCCCTAATGAACTAATTTTGACAGTCCTGTGCTTTTCAAGCATTTTTTTTTCAAATCGATACAACACATTCCTTTTATTTCTAAGTAGTGAGCAGAAATAAGTGAAACATTTTAATTGAAAACTGAGCTTGAATATTCAGCATAAGGAAAAAAAAAGAGAGAGGCAGCAGGAAATATTTCCTTTATCAGCAGATGATAAAGAGTTTTCTCCTCTTCTGTTAGAATGTGACTTGATTTTTAATTCTTCAATGTCAGCATGTTATGTCTACTCACAATGCTCCAGAAATTATTCTTTGTCATTTTGGAAGTTTAGCTTCCTTTTAAAGACAACCCCGGGGCACGGAATGACTTAGACGGCAGCACAATATCTGCCATGCAGGAGGCTGGCCTCTGGATTTAAAGCACTCAAAGTAATAGGAGCTCCTGGCATGAGAAGGGCAACGCTGTAACTCATTAGGAGGCTGAATGACTCGTGACAGCAGTTTTATGGGACTGCCCTCGATACCGGGCCGTTTGTGGGGGTGGCAGCAAGCGTTGCTCTGCTGAAAGGAAGGACTCCAGGAGATTAACTGCCCCGCAGCTACATGAAGAGGTTGGTAAGAAGATGTTGTCTTCTCGAAGGGGCACATTTTTTCCAGCGCCATTTGGTTGCCCCCCACTAGGGATGGGAACTAGGGCATCTCCCACCAGCCTGGCAGCCAGAGCAGCCACCAACATTTTGCACCAAAAGCATCCATCAGGAAGGCAGATATTTGACAGGTAAATGAGGGCTTCGAGTTTTATGGAGCTCATCTTTTTTCACGTCTTCTCGTGCCCAAAACTGGGTCTGGGATGCTGGCAAAGCAGAGTTTTCCATGGGGAGTGGTCACTACCCTAGACTTTAACTATGACAGGATTTTGCAAAGATGGTCTGAATTTGATATGTTATTTCTTTGTGATAATTCATCAGTCCTTCGCATAATTTTTATAAGAGATTTTCAACATAGTTCAAAGCTATGGGTCTAAGATTTTCTTTAACGGACTTCATCTGCTAGTGATGAGTAGGTGCTTTGCTTTCACTTGTAGTACCCTGCGCATACCTTGATACCTCCCCGGTTGGTTCAAAGGTTAAAAGCAGGTAGGACCGGTGTCCTTTCCTCCTGAGCAGCTGTCTCGTATATAGCTAATCTTTCCAGCAAAGTTGGCTGACTGAAAGACCAAAATATTACATGTGGCGCTTGCATCTGAGATTTGATGAGGGCACTCAGAATTTGTTATAAGCTGGCTTTTAAAAATTGATATAGTGAAGCTGGTTAATTCCTGTGCTTGCCTGCCTGGGCTTTCCATGACACACAGTGCCCATTTGTAGCTGCAGGAGGCGCAGAGGAGCTCCAATACCCAAGGGACTGAGGGTTTAAGATTAAAAGACAAGACAAAACAACAACAACCACAACAATGATGAAAAGAACATGACATTGAAGGACAGAGAGCTAAAGGTGAAGAGGAATGAGGGACAGGAGAAATGGCAAATAAAGAGAGAAATATCACGGATTTGTTACGGTGAAACACAGGAAAGTGAATGAAATCATTGGGCAACTGAAAGGGAACCAGAGACATAAAAAAAAAAAAGTAGGAGTGGATGAGAAAAGACGGAAATCCATCCATCCTATGCTCTCACTGCCAAGAACACTACTTTGTTGACAGCAACAGGAAAAGCTGCATCTAAGCATCCAAATTCCATCATAGAACTTGGAAGAAAAAGGCCAGTTCTTAGCCTAATTATTCATTTAATATAGAGCAAACAAATAAAAAAAAAGTCAGAATTTTAGAGGCTCATAATGTCTTTTCTTTAAAATGAGCCTTTTAAGGTGTGAAATATTTTACCTGCTCACAGGTACACAAAAATATATTTTCCTAAGAGAGCTCAAAATAATCTGTAGTCTAAAAGGTTAGGCATATGCTACATTGAAAAATTAGAGGAGTGAATTACTTCATGCAAAGTGGCGAATATAGTGCACTCCATTGATAAGAGTTACGGTTATATTAGATATGTTCTCGGAATAATAAAACGGGTTTATAAAATACACAGTTCGATGCTGTCCATTTTTCTTTGCTAGTGAAAAGAATCAAGTATTTGCTGGTCTTTTTTAGTATTTCTTATTTGTAACAAGTGCTTCTAACAAAATTCTTGCTACTGTGCACATGTAATTAAGATAAAATACCAGTTTCAAAATGCTTACATCTTCTGAATAGAAAACAGTAGCAAGGATTGATCTCAATGAATAAATACAGAAAACAAGCCTGCATTTGGTTTTCCCACCACAAAACAGGATAAATCTTTCCTATGTAAGCCAGTTCTGTAGAATAGGCATTTCATGGTGCCATTGAACACAGCAGCAATAACTACCTCTTTTCTTTCCATCCTGAAGTCTCAACATCTGTCAGATTTACCTTGACTTTCAGCAATAAGCTTCCTTCAAATAAATAGCACTCTCCCTGGGTAGAAGTTGACGTTCAGCAAACATACACACACAAACGAAAAAAGAAAATCCACAAATATACTGCCATTGTGTTTTTTTTTGAAAATGCTGTGAGCGAGTTTTAAAATATGTGGCAAAACAAATATTTTGTCCTGGTTTCATAGCATGGAAAGCTTTTAACAGGAACTGGTAATATTTTGAAGTGCTGTCTCCGGATATAACTTTTTATTGAAGCGACAGATTACTGCTCAAACAAGAAATTCATCTATTGAACTCCTCTGCCATTAGTCCTCTAGACCAGCAAGTAGCAGCTGGACCTAATGCGGTCCTTTCACATGCTAAAGAATATACCTGCTTTCACCTAGCGAGGGAAGAAGCATTAATACCCTGCTCCAGCCGGGGACAGCCGGAGATGTTGCCAATTAGGAGGCCTTTCAAAGCGAAGCCTTTGCAGACCACTGGCAATCTGTAAACCTCAGCCTGGGAACCATTATTCTCTACTAATAGCACTTGGGGAGTGGGAGGGATGGAAAACAGTGGGGTTTGGGAGAGCAGAGTCTATTAAATACTATGGCAACAGGTAGCAAAAGAGCATTTGCCTCTTCTCCTTTATTAATTGGTAGCATTTGTGGGGGCATATGGAGCTGGCTATCTGTTGGCAGAGGTGATTTATGACCCACCATCTTGTGTGAGAGCAAGGAAGCTGAAGAAGGACGTGGGGAACCGTCCGGCTGAGAGGTGAAAGATCCCTTAGGAAGGAGCTCTTCTTGCACAAGTATTTTGCAGTAACTATTTTTAAAATCACGCCCTAGAGGCCTGGGAATAAAATACCTAATACAGCAATGTTTTCTGCCCCAACTGAATGCAGAATTTCTCACCTCTTTGGCATTTTCAGAGAATGAAATTGTCAATTGAAAAGAAACCTCTGTATTTCTGAGCAAAATCTTTCTCCTCAAATATTGATGTCCTAAACCTATTGGAAAGCAGAGGTTTCCAGGTAAGCATGGGTATTTGTATGGTGCCAGGGAGGGAGTTGCTGCCTCGGGAGCAGTAGGCAGCTGCAGCCTTTCCCAGACAGGTGATAGTGGAGTTTTTCTTCTCATCCAGTGCTTAATATTCTGAAACCATTGCTTCTTTACTAAACAGGACTGAATTTGGCCTATGATGTCGTTCAACATTGTTTGGAGCGAGATGAGTATGCGTGTCTGAGGGCCCAGACATTCATTTCCTTAGGATACCAAGCTAAAAGAAGAGCTGCAGTCCTGAATATTGCAGGGACATGAGCACGTTATGTTTGAAGACAGGAGTGCAATTGGGCTGCTCTGCTCAATTGCATTAATATTTTATGCTTGGTTGTATTAATCTCTTTCATTCAGTGCTTGATTACTGCCAAGCTCAATAGAGTTTCCTCCCTGACAGGCTGAAGAGAAAATAGAAGGTGGCACGGGGAGATGGTAAAGGAGCTGTCAGCCGAAACTGCGCCCAGGACCTAACACAGTGTTTCAGAGATTCTATACAAAATTAAATGGGATGGTAATTATTCATCAGTTAAGAAGCAGGGGGCTTGCCAGGCACCGTCTTCGCACACTGCAAAAAGAGCAATTTTTGTCATAAAGGTCTGGTGGTCTAAGCCAGGTTTAATTTTCTACCCACTTCAGTAGCTTAGAGACTGCAGTCAACTGGACTGTTCACATGAGCTGTCCCTTAAGAGACTTTACAAGAACCCGTGCATTTTTATGACCTTATTCTGCACAAACATAATCATAGATCTGCTCTTACTGTTGTGAGAGGTTCCAATTACATGTTTATGCATTTGCTGAGTGTAGGCTTTTATCCTGGCTCTTTATGCTACGTGCCCAAATTTGGCATATATCCTTCCAACCCCCCTCCAAATTGCCACAGCTCTTTGTCATCTGTAGACTGACATTTTCTAGTGATTTAATAAGCACAGTTTTGATTAGCAATGTACTTATATCTTCTTTTGCTGCTTCATATGGGTTGTGAGTCAGGCTGAACAATGCTGCAGCTCTGCAGGAGCTTGGATAGCACGAGAAAGTATAAGAACTGGAAGTAATTTTAGAACTAGAAATAAGTTGCAAGTTATTTATTAGGTAAACAGTACAGATTAACAGAAGTAGGGCATTTCCATTTTTAACAGTGCATAAATAGAAGCACCAAAGTTCAGATATGATCAGCTTTGCAGAGATGCATTTTAATTTTCCCCTGTGTTTTTAATTTGTATATCAGCCTGACCTTGAAGGTCTGCCAAAGTGATAAAACTATCTTTTGAAAATGCAAGAGAAATGATAAAAGCAATTGGAGCTAGGTGATGATATGCATTTGAAAATCCCACCAGATACCCATCTGCATTTTTAGGTACCTTAAAAGAAAGTGGCTTTAAATCTGCAAAGCAATCCGTCGCTCATTGGGCCTCTGTGATGGCAGATTTAAAGATCTGCAGGTGCACTAATAAGAAATCAGCGGGATCTGAAGCAACACAAATAGCTTTATAATATGAAAGAACTGAAACTGTAAATGGGGACAGGATACAGGAAAGAACCTCAGCAAAGTGTGATGGCTCAAAAGAAAAATCTCTCTGGTGAAGTTCAGGAACTGAAAGGAAATGTTTGGTTTGGGTTATATTCTGATTTTTGGTTTTGCTCTTCTGTTATCATTACTCTGGTTCAAATATTTCACACCAGATGAACTGATAATTTTTTCACAAACCCAAATTCAGCAGCATGACAGAAAAGTAAACCCTGTTGACACACACAATAAAACAATACTCAAGCGGACTCTTTTTTAAAAAATTCTGACATCGAGATGAAGCTTTGGGGATTCAGGCATTGTCTTTTGGACATGCACAGTATAGAGGTAGGAAAGATTTTTGCATCTCTTAGGAAAAAATCTGTATGAACCATACCAAAGCAGTCTTGCTTATTACACTGGTTGGTAGTGCCCATGTTACTTAGAAGGAGACGAGTGGCAGAGAAAGTGTGAATGAAATGAAGGGAAAGAATCCAACAAAATTCATTCTAATGCTTTCCCTATCTCTAGGTTCTTTCTGTGTTTTTTGTACCTTGAAAAGACATTTCTAAAGTACCACTTCATTCAACATATACGTGTTAGCTATTTCAAACGTAGTCTAATACTTTGCAGAACAAAGTTAGATACTCCCAGCTGTAGGACTTTTCTGGCTGTGATTGTGGAAATACATCTGTACTGCATTTTTAGCTCACTGGCCTACTGAATTTGCTCTAGGTTCTAGCTGGCAAGAAAAACAACAGTTGCTTTAAGAGAATAAGAGATTGCAAATCACTTATTTTGTGAGTTCAATCTTTTCCTCCAGCATGCTTTTCTGAGAGCATCTGACAGAATTGGGTTTGGAGAAGGCTATGGTACCGCTTACTCTGTAAGAGTTTCTCTGTCTTTTTGTTTTTCTGCCTCTGAGTTTTTTAAGATAGCTTTTCAAATTACCAGCCTTCCACAATTTGAGGCATTCCTTAAATAAATGTAGAAAGCAATTATCTCTGCCCAGAATGACATGCAAGCTTGATGAAAAGCAGTTTTGGATTACCTTCATTAATATATTCTAATGTGTTTTTTTTTTTAAATCCTCTTTAAAGGAAACCAAATTAGTGAAAAGATCTCAAAATCTGGCATGTTTTTAGTTTTTCCACAGAACAATTAATAGGATTTTCCAGCACATATTGTCTTATAGATACACAAAGTGTTAGTCATGCCAAGCAATCAAAAATGTCTATAGAAGGCCCCAAGGAAGAGGGGCAATGGCTAAATAAAGGGCATATTTAGTTTTAATTGAGAATAGCATAAATTGTTTTTCCTTTTACATTTACAAAATCCTTAACACATAGAATTGTCCTAACTTCTTATTTGACCTGTGTGGTGATATAGAGATGGAAATGAATGATATTTTTTGTTTCAGTTTAACAGAAAAGACTCCGTTGCCTGACTACAGGATAAATACATGATAAACTTTTAAAGAACACACAAAGTCAGAATTTATGATTAGACGATATGATAGTGGGACTGCTCATTTATTATCATTTTTGATTTATTGTGTCATTTTGATGTGTTCTGTATCACAGCTGCAGATAGGTAAGCAGTAATTTTGTGAACTGTGATGCATAAGCACATAAGCATTCCTTGGGTGGGGAAGTAGAGTAGTGGTTAAAAAATTATGTTGACAGAGTACTAGAAAATGTAGGAACGGTGTTTTTGTATCATGGCACAGTCAACCTGCTAGGTTAAATTCTGCCTTTCTGGAGGATTTAACTGTGCAGTCTTACATTGCAAATCTTTCTTTTCTTTCTTTTTCTTTTTCTTTTTCTTTTTCTTTTTCTTTTTCTTTTTCTTTTTCTTTTTCTTTTTCTTTTTCTT
>JAWLRI010000505.1:701308-739758 GCA_034781795.1 Crypturellus tataupa
CTTTTTCTTTTTCTTTTTCTTTTTCTTTTTCTTTTTCTTTTTCTTTTTCTTTTTCTTTTTCTTTTTCTTTTTTTTAAACCATTCAGTTTACTTCATCTATCTATTTACATCTATATATAATCTTTTTAAACAGCAGTGAGAAAAGACAGAATTGCCCTTGATTAATATTATAATAGGGACATAAGCACAAGCTTTCATTGAAACCAGATGTAAGGGGTAGCTAAGGTGTCTTACAGAACGAGGAACTGAAGACATCAGCCTTTGCTCCAAACACCAGCACGTGTCACCAGTTGAAGGAAAAACACAGGCTCTGAACCCACGGCAGGAGAGATTTACAGCCCCCCTGCACTGCGACTGTGAACGAGAAGCTGAGGAAGCGAGAGACGCTGCGAAGGTCAGTGAAGGGTGGAGGAAAGACAAGAGCACAAAGCACAGACTGAACAAGTTTCGAGTGTGTAACCCTGAGAAAAGCCACCAGCAAGAGCTTTTTGACAAGTCCTCCAAAGAACACCGCTCCAGGGAAGCTGAGACCGTGTCAGTCCCATCCATGTTGGTCCACTTTCATCCTGGAGGCCTGCTGTGTCCCATTTGTATTCCCATCTCACAGCCATGGGCAAGCCTGGTACCTGCCCTCCAGGCCCTACACCCAAGTGGCATCCTTGCCTTGTGCCACTCGGACACAACCTTGAATAAAGTCCCCTGATACTGAATGAAGGTTGTGAGATTGATAGGCGAAGCTGGAAAATCCCAAGAGCTCACAGCAAAGAAACAGCGTCAAGCAACTAGTTGATTTGAAGGGCACTTGAGCTGGTGCCGGCCATTTCCCTGGTAGAGCTGTCTGAAGACCCCTTAGTGGGACTGAGTTACCCTTCAGACCCGGGATGCCCAATACCAGCTTGCTAATTGCGGAATGCAAAATGAAGCCAGATGGCTTCTGCTTCAAGAGATGCCTTGCATTCTTTTGGTTCCCACCAAGTACTGGGACTGGTGTATATGGTCTCTGCAAGGTGGCCACGTTAGAGCACAACAATTTGGCATCAGCAAATCAGCTGTGACCAGCCTCATAACAGAAGTCTGCAAGCCCATATGCCATCTGGTCTGCTCTCCTCAAAGTTTTTGGCTTTGTTGGAGTTTTGGCAGCCAACCCAGACAGGAAATGATCACTTGAAGTCTGACACTAAGTTTCTTCCTGGCAGACCATCACTTGTTTGACCCCGAAATACATTTTGAAGGGCTTTTACACTGCTCCTAAACAGGTTAGGTGCAATGAGAATGTAGCTGGTCTGTGTTTTAATAGGCGATAAGAGAACAGTTGTGTCTAGCTGTGGCACCCTTGTGACAAGACTGGGCAGATTCATGCAGCCCCTGGAATGAGCGTGATCAGGGAAGAACAGCACCAAGTGCAGTGGACAGAAAATCAGTAGTGATAGAAACCTGTTGATACTAAAATGAAAACAAAACAAAATGAAATCCTGATTTGTGCTGCACCAAGAGTCTTTATATGATAATGTGGGCTACAGTGGTCCTCAGATTCATGCTGCAGGTTTTCCTTTCTGTCTGTCTAAGGAAATTTCAGCTCAGAATAAAAGGTTGAGTGGATTAAATTAAGGTGAGGATGTCTTCAAAATAGAAGAGAGACTAAATTAAAGGGACCCTCTCCTCCCCCAAATGAAAACCAAAAAACCCAGTGTCCCAGTTAGACATTAGTAAAGAATATTAACAAAACCATACTTATTTCTTTAAGATAAACACTCTTGCATGCAATAAACATCTACATTGTCATTCTGACAATCCTGTAACCTGGTTGGTGAGTAAGGGTGCAGGAGGGTATTATGAAAAGGTTGAGGCTTGATTCAAGTTTGCTCATACTTACCTGCAGATACAATCATGCTCAGAAGGGATTTTTTAAATACTTGTGTTTAATGCTCTCAAATCTTTTTTTTTTTTTTTTTAATTTAATTTATAGAAAATCCACTGTGAAAAATCAAGTCTTACACATAGCAGCACGAATAATATTTTAGGTACAAAACTGGAATACCTTTGGAACACCTTTATTTGTTCACAAGCCACTGAGACTCAGAATGAAAACCTTTGTGTAAACACAAGGGAAAGAAAACTGCAAGGGCAAATAAAACAGGACTCAGGGCAGAACTTACTATACCAAATGCTGCCACACGCGAACATGTTTCTACTAAAAATGTTTCAATAGTTGTGCACAACTGTCTAAGCAGCATCATAGCTTTGAAATTTAATACCAAATTAGCATCTAACTTGAAAAAAAAATTATTTCCATCTTTGGAAATAAAATAGATTCCTGAAATTTTTACCCTGCGTGCACACACATGCATCCTCAAACCAGTCCCCAAATCTCAGGGAATTCATTGGCCAGAACAAATCTCCTGAAGATCAACATGCAGCACTTGCTAAGTCCCTTGTCCAGGAAGACTGGGAGTTTTGGCAGAAGGCTGCCTGGCTAGGTCAGGGGCGTCATAACAATCTAAAATGCAAAGCACGTAAGAAGTGGAAATGAGGGAAACCAACAAAGGGAAAATATAAAAATACTGCTCAAACATGTAGGGACAAAATCAAAAAGATAAACATTGGTTGAACTAGAACTGGAGGAGGATATAAAGGATAACAAAAATGTAATTTTGCAAGCATAGTAGAAATAAAAGGAAACTCAGAAAATGTGTGTGCATTTCTGAATGAGGAGACAGTATGGAAAGGACTGAAGTATTCAATGCCTTTTTGTCTCAGGCAAAGCCTGCTCCCAGACCTCCGCACACACTAGTACAACTGGCAAAGGAGAGGAACAGCCTACAGTAGGAGAGCAACAGTTTAGGGACTACAAGTATATTGAAACCCGTGAGCTGGATGGGGGTCCTCAACAGGAGCTAAAAGAGGTGGCTGATGTGATTGTGAGGCTGCTGTCTTCTCTGAAAAGGGGAGGTCCCTAATGACCAGGATAAAGCTGATGTTACAGCCAACTTCAAGAACCATAGACCGGTTGGCCCCATTTCTGTACTTAAGGTAAGAGAGCACATCCATTTCCAAATACATGGAGAACAAGGTGATAATCGGGAGCAGTACACATATTTAACAAAACAAATCACGGTCGTGAAGTCAAACTGCTTTCTTGGCTGCAGTAAAAGATCACAGCTGGTAGACTGAAGGGGGTGATTATTTTGCCCGTTTGAAACATGGGAGGTCACATCTATAACATGAATTTGGCCACACTCTTTCTCCTCTTTGCCCTCAGATCATAGAAAACACTGAAATTTTACAGTGAGTTTTCCAGAGGGCCACTTGAGAGATTGGAGACTGGAGCAACATGCCAGGAGGCCAAGACTACTATGCTTGTTTGGCTGCAGAAGAGAGCGTTATGGTAAGGGCGTAGTGTTGATTCCTGATACCTCATGGGAAAGTAGAGAGAATGCAAAGCCAGACGCTTCTTGGAGGTGCCCAGGAAAAGCACTGGAGGAATATATGTTATACAAAAAAAAAAAAATTTGGTCAATCAGAAGTACTCAAAACTCAGCTAGATAAGATCCTGACCAAGCTGATTTCAGTGTTGAAATTAGCTCTGCTCTGAGTGGGAGATTGGACTTTTGTGATCTTCAGAATTCATTTCCAGTGTAAACCTTCCAATCTTTTCATGACTCTGGCCAACCTGACTGATGACCTGGATGATGGTATGGATGGGTGAGGGGAGAGCAGTGGATGTGGACTTTTGATACGTTGTGAAACTGAAGAAGTAGGGGTGGATGTGAGGCTACACCTGGATTACTACACCCAGTTTTGAAGAACGGTGTTGAGAGCTGAAGCAGGTTTGATGGAGGGCACTGTGAGAGTCTCAGGCCTAGGGGCATACAGCCAATAAGGACAGATTGTCTGACCTGATCTTATTTACTCTGATGAAGGGAAAAATAATGGGAGAATCCGGGAGCAATCTACAACTACTTGAAGGAGAATTAAAAAGCCAGTAGAGCCAAACTCCTGTCACAGGTTGCAGATGGTATGAAACGTGGAATGGCCACAAACCAAGCTCTGAAGGTTCAGAGTGCACATCAAAAATAACTTACTCACCACAGGCATAGGACAATTCCAGAACAAATTTCCCAGAGAAGTGATGAATCTCTGTCTTAGCAAAATTTCAATACTTGCCTGGCTAGACAGAACCACAGAGCCCAATTTAATGTTGGTGATAGACTTGCTTAAGTAAGACTCCAGACCACTCTTAAAAAAAAAAAAAATTATCTGCTTGTGAACTTTACATTGTTTGAGAAATAGATGAGAGACTTGTCAACACATCTCCATGACCACCATGGTAAATACACGACTGCAGAAACATCAAAAGTCCTGGGTATCGCACAAGCACACAGCAGCCAGTGGGACAGATACTCACGCTGTTTTCATGACAGTCAAACTGAGCAATAACCACACACTGGCAAAATTCACATAGGTTCTCATGGAACAGAAAGGACAGAAACTCCCAGGTAGCAGAAGAGAGAATAGCCCCTCCAGCTGTGACTGCTCAGGCCTGATCCTCGAGGGAGCTGCACGAAGCCCCTTCAGAAGAGGAGTGCAGGAACTGTCAGGCACACTTCCACTGGGCACTGAAAATCACAGTAGAGAGATTGGTTTTATGGCATGTTGTAATTTCATTCCCAAGCCCCTTCATCTTTCACAGGCTCTGAATTACCTGTCTCTTTCTCTCTTTGCCCTATAGGAGCTAATGGCCTTATCAACTTCTTCCTGATACTACTCTTTTCCTCCACAGGTACCAACCGCATTCTCACCCAGATAGTCTAGCTATTTAACATAATCAAGTTAAATTCAGGGCAACCATTCAATCACCTTTAATAATGAAGGCACTACTTTTATTTCAGGCTCAAAAAATGTCCTTTGCATCTGAAAGGCTGTCTGTTTTTTGCAACTATCAGTTAGGTCTAATAAAAAGATATTATCTCTCTCTACAAACGTTGCCTCATTTATATCCACAGTCTATCACGCTGTAACAGTAATGCCACTTTTCTGAATTGCAACATTTCAAACAATCATGTTTCCAAAGAAAAATGCATAACCTCTCTTCTACCACCACTCATTTTCCTATACAGAGGAGCATGTCCAGAGCCTGGGTATAAACTGAATTTTCTAGTGGAGCCAGATGATATGACAAAAGTTTAATTTACTCTAATTTGGAATGCTCCAGGTCTTAAGCCTGATATATCTGCTAGCTTAAAACTCTTGCAGCCTTTTGAAGGTTGATGCAAGTCAGCCGTTGTAAGTTATCCATTTGTCTTTATGAACTGCATCAATCTCAGACTCGTCAGTACGAACACCGATGAGACTCTGTAGCTGCCAGCTCCTGTGTTCTTGGAAATTGGAGGGCTGAGCAATTTATAATAGTCAGATGGTCTCTCAAATCTACACTCTTTAGGGTTAGGGATCTTGTTTGATGAGGAATCTTTCTGAACAGGTTTTATGTACAGTCTGGCCACTTTTACTTATCGTAAGTGGTAAAAAGCTAGTAACTGGAAATGCGCTGGAAATAAAAGTCAATGCCCATGTGGTAGAGTCCCCTGTTATGGACACATATCCCATGCTACAAGCATGACATTTCAATGTAAGACTACTTTAATGTGAAGGATGTGAAAACATCAAACATTGCATTAAAGAAAGATTGCAGCAAGGAGTAGTTAAAATATAACAAATTTAATTCTGTAACTTTTGTTTAGAAAATAATTACACTTTCACTGGAAGCCTGCACCATCATTGAAACTATAAAAGATTTTCACTCCCCTTTGCTATAAACAGTTTCACTATAGGTCAGAGTTCGCTATAAGCTGGGCTACTGTATAATGAACTAAGCCAGAGGGGATGGCTTAGTAGTCTAAGTATCAGCTTTGAAATATCCAGACACTCTGGAAACAAAGGTTTAAAGCCCAGCAGGATTGACTCAACCCTTCCACTTTTTGAGGGAGATAAATGACGTGCAGTGTGCTAGACTACCTATGGGCCTCTCTGATAAGGAAAGACCTGAAAAAGAGATGTACAATCTACTGTCTGTACACATTAAAGGACTTATTGCCTTTTTCTTAAAAGTGCGCTTATTTTAAAGTTTTGGCCAAAATTTTCTACATCTGAGTGAGTTGCACAGTTCAATCTGTATTGCTTGTCTGATGATTAACTCCTCCTGTCTTGGAGGCAGCAATGGTACTGCCTGCACCTGAGACTGATCTAAAGCCCATCCAAATGAGGCTCCTTGTAGTAACCTTCACATTCAACCTCTTTTGTATGGCACCCTCCAAAAAACCCCGGCCCCCCTTAATTCCGAAACACTATTGCTACTCACAATCACTTTGTTATAGTATATGACAAAGAGAAAGGTATATGCAGTCCCGTGCCTTTATGTCCTACAAGATATGCATTTGTGCACACGCCTAATACGAAAACGAAATCAAACAAATATGACTCCGCCACTCAAGCTACCTCAGCCCACTTGTCCCACTTGTGCAGCGTATTAGCATTCGTCTCACAGTGATTTGCCTACAGAAATTTTGCAAGATGAAAGTTTGATGCGTAAGAAGAATCTCAGGACACAGCGGTTCCCTTAGCAACCTTGCAGCCGGCTCCAGCAGCCCTGACCCAGCTACAAAGCCCTTCACAAGCCGAGGAGACACTTAATGACAGCGGGCTGGAATTTGGGAGCACTGATAAACTGCCTTCTTATCGGGAAATCACCTTTGAGGAATATTATCTTTATTGACTTGCTTTAAAAGAAGCCCACAAACTGCTGCTACAAATTAGTACATAACAATAAACAGCAATACCAATTTATTAGTGTGCCCTCCCTCTCCACTAGTAAAACACCTGGGGCACTGAATAACAGAGTAAAAATAAACACGGTGCAATTAATTAACAGTGATTAGACTCCCTCCCCTCTGGACCATTTGAAAACGTAGCTGTTAGGTCTCTTTTCCTTTCCTGCACCTCTGACCGCACTGTCTGCCCCAGGTGTCCCCCCTCTGCCGGGTGCCCCAGCTCTGCCATTGCCTCCAAAACCTCTGTCCTTGCCTCCTGGTTTGAGGTTTGGCTCCAACCTCATTTTTTTGGCCTCTCCCTGTTCTGATCATTTACGTTTCTGCCTTCCATCCTGGTCTCCATTTTGTGAGAGACGATTTGCTTTGTCTTTTGTTGGAGAGACTAGTAGATTATGGGCATGACTGTCTCGTTTTAGCAAGGAAATAGTAAGGATTAACAATATGTCCTATGCAGATATTGTTACAGTCTCCCAGTCCTTCCTATCAGCAACGATAAAACTAGATGTTCTGGAAAGTCTGAGTTTTAATGGCATGTTAACATCTCATCTTTGGGCCGGGCTGGGGCCTCCTAAATGACAGCTGTGTTGTCCAAATTAAGAAAAATCAGCTAATCTCTCCACAGAGGGTTATGGCATTGGGCTCACTTCCTGGTTACTAGGTGCTGCCTTCCAGCCAGGATTAATGCTGGGTTTTGTAAATCTCTGTTTCACACTGTGAGAGACCCATGAACAAAGGCAACTTCTAGCTGCTAGGTATTGCCACAGAATTTTTAGCGGACACTCATAATTTTGTGTGTATATGCACATTGACACCAGTGGAAATTTGAGAAAATGATATCACAGAACACAAGAAAAGCTTAATTCATCATCAGGATAACAGTAACAAGGTGAGAATATCCATTTGCTGTGTGTTGGAATACAGAAAAATTGGCAATTATCATCACAATATTTTTCTGTGTACTTCTTTTCATGAGTACCCTGTACCCATGCAGTACTGTGACTACTGACTTTGCAGTGCATGTGACAGCATTTTCAGAGCCTTTCCATGCTAGGGTGAGCAAGAACCTTCTTTCCACAGATTTACATGTTGAAGGGGTTGATTGTGGGGAAAAGGAAGTCCTTAAAACAAATTCACTGCTTTGAAGCTCACATGCAAGCTACCCACAGGGCAGATCTCTCCCTGCCTCGGGGAAGAGGACAACTTCTTTGCAGCTGCTGGTTCTTGTGTATTTACCTTCCGCACTCCATTCCCAGGGCAGAAAGAGCACAAATGAGGAAAAGTGAAAAGGTGAGAAACTTCCAAAATCACACTGAAACTTTGCAGCCCTCTGGACCATTCAGCCCTTTTCCTTCTTTCTTTTCCTGTAGGCATTTTCCATTTTTGGTCCCAGATATGTCTTTTCCCTGACCAATGTTCACCTTTCCCCACAGTCCCTAT
Organism: Crypturellus tataupa; assembly: GCA_034781795.1. NCBI lineage: Eukaryota > Metazoa > Chordata > Aves > Tinamiformes > Tinamidae > Crypturellus > Crypturellus tataupa. The sequence continues at coordinate 709,570 of JAWLRI010000505.1, forward strand.
GCTGGACCCAAGTCCTTTTTTCACTCTGGATTTACTCTGTACATGAGGTGAAGCCTTCTGACACCTGAAGAAAGTGTCCTTTTGCGTCTGTCCCGCCATGTGCCCCTTCCTCCTTAAAAAGAGCCAATTTTCCTCCTCGTGGTTGGACGGTAGCACCAGAGCACTGCAGGCGTTGCAGCTGCTCTTGTGCTCCTGTCAGCACAAGTTCTCACCACAGGACCATGGGGGGCAAACCAGAGCTGTCTGCTGTGCATAAGTCCAGCAGCATCGTGATGCTCCCCATGTTAACCTGACAGAAGCTCTGGTGATGAAAGCTACTCTGCCCCAAAATTTACAGTCTCAATAGACAGGATGAGCAAAGGCTTGTGAGAAGGGAAACAGGAAAGCAGGGAAGAAATATGACAGCCCAACGCGGAGGACATCAGTTATGTCTTCAGAGCTAGATGCACTAATATGGACCTGCATCTCAAAAAGAATAGGGTACGTCTAGGGGAGCATCACTCAAAGAGAGTAGACTTTCACCGAGACTTTGTGAACGAGCATGTGTTCCCCAAGAAGGTGAGATTTAACCTTTTAAACTCTTAACTCCAAAGAAAAATAATTTAAGAAGCCTTATAGGCCGAGTAATGCATTAAGGCATATTAAACAGCCACAGTGGTTCACTTTGAGCTTATAAGCCACAACTGTAACAAATTTTAGATTTGTAAAACAAAGAGGGAGGAATTGACTTTAGGGGCATGATGCTTATGAAGTAGATGAAAATAAACGCAGGTGATAAAATGATGATAAAATAAATAGATGAAGGCCTGGAGAGAGGACAGCTACTCTCCTTAAAAACAGATGGAGGAGGGCAAAGCCATTCTGCTCAGCACACTGCTGTAAATTCAGCATTATTGAAGAGATTTTGCAGTAATATCTGTATTTTTTGTGTGAAAAGGAAACTAAAAGAAAAAAAAGACATGACTGCCTCAAATATCCTAGCTTTGAAAATTTCAGCTTTACTGATTGAAAACAACCTAATTTGTTTTACAATATCATTTGTTACTGTAGCACAAGGTTCCAATAATCACTTTAATAAACATCCCAGCCCGAGAACTCATCATCCCTGGTTATGTCTCCATAAAAATTTATGACAGCGTTGTTCTGCCAGGGCTTCGGCTGAAGAATTTAACTTAGCTCGTGATTTACTGTTTTCGGGCAGGAGAGCCACGACTGTTGTGCAGGACAACTGCCATGCGGCTGGCTAATCAAAGCAGTCCCGCATATCCGTAGCCACAGACCGTTTGGGGGATATTTTGTGCCTCCTGCCTCCCACGTTGGCCCAGTGCAGAAGAGGAAATGCAGCAGAGTGGTTGCAAGCATGAGCTCTGGCTTGCCAGGCATGACGGGAGGCCAGGCAGCCTGAGGAGGGGATTTTGGCTCCACCTTGACATTGGCCTGTTGGCTACAGACACTGGTCCCAGCCTTGACGAGTGACTCTTTCCTAACCCTGGAAGCTGACCTCCACTCCAGGCCTCCTGGCTGTTGCCTTAAACATACCTATTACTTACCAGATCTTTATGGTTGAAACATTGATGAGAAAACACATGGCACTGAATTGACACACAGTTAAGGTTCTCCCACAACACACTCCCAGTCCTTCCTTCCAGCTGATAGTTTCAGCTAAACCTTTGCACCAAGTTATTCTGAAATAGTGATATTATTTTCTTATGTGTCTTAACAATACATAATGCTATAAAACACTTAAAAATAAGCCCTGGTGCAAAGGCCTTCAGAAATAGGAGAAAGGAGAAGAACAACTGGGATGGAGGAGTAGCTACAAAAAAGAGCAGGAACTACCAGAGGTATCTTCTTAGATGAATCAAATGATAATGTTTTGCGACACATGAAAAGGAAATTTCAGGACATTTATCAGAGGATAAAACAGTTGGAGCAATCAGCCTAAAAATAAAAAAATATTTGAAAACTGCTCATGATGAAAGAGATGAGGGGGAAGATACCTTTTTTGCTCTGATTCCTTTGAATTGTCAAAGGGAAAGCAGCAGGATCTGGAAATCTCCTTCCTCTCCTGCCTTCCTGGGTCCCCTATGCACCCTGAAGTGTGTGCAGCTCCTGATCACTTTTTAACTTCTAGTCTGTGGAATTTGGCTTTTCCCTGTGGTCAGGAGGAGGAATTTCTTCCTGGTGGCCAAGGCAATAAGGTAGGAGGCAGGTCAGGTCTCAGTCCCCTCCATGGGAGCTGGACCTGCCAGAGAGGCTGGGCTAGATGGGAGCAGACGCCAGTGTCAGCATTTAACAGCAGACAAACAGGAGGAAAAAATAATCCGAAAAAAAAAAAAAAAAAAAAAAAAAAGGCCTTTCTGCTGTCCTTGGATAATGCTGAGGAGATCAGAGACAGCCAAAGCCCAATCCTGGCTCTCTGCAAAGGTGCTGAGTGTCCTTAAATCCCTTTCAATCCACCGTGGCTGGCAAGGCTGGGACGCTGCTGCTGCAAGCCGCTTAGCACCACACAGAACTAGCTCTTCTTACAGCAAACAGCCTTCACTTGGCTGGCTGCTCAGAGCCTTCTTTTTTCTTCTTCTTTTTTTTTTAACTTATATTTTTCTTCATTTTTAGTTACACCATGGAAAAATAAAATAAGAGGAAGGGATCTGATGTGTGCCAAGATAGTTTAGTTTAATGGTGGCAACAATCTGTCACATTCTCAATATTAATTGGCTACGTTTGTCTCCTCAGTTGAAAAGAGACTTTATCAGTAACGTGATTTATAGAAAAGATAGCCAGTTTTATACCTCTTTATACAAAGCAGGCAATCTTAGGCATAAATCAGCATTAAAGCATTTAAACAATAAGTTGTTAACTTATAAAACAGTAAGTCAGCCTCTGGCACAAGCCAGAATCAGTCATTGTCAGGTTCTGCTCACTCGGTAGGAGTCTCCAGGCAAATTTTCTCACATCTGTGTCTTAAAAATAAATTTGTCTCAATGTGTGGGGGATTTAGCTCAGATTCCCTTTGTAAAGAGGTCCATTACCAGGTAGTTTTTTATAACAAAGTCATGGAGGCACACAGGTGTGGTTTATTTATTTCTTTATTGTTTTGGCCTATTTATTTAATTATTAGGGAAATGTCATTGTTTTATTTTTCATGCATGTTGCACCACAGAGACCAAAAGTATGTGGACTTCACCACTGTGCCTTCACTTGTAAGTTCTCCTATGGCTCAGTAGATGAGTCTTCTTTACTTCCCCGGCTTATGCAGCTTTTTCCTTTTCCATTTTCCTACTATCAGTTCCTACTGTACAGCTCAAGACTAAAAATAAAGGATTAAATGACAATAAAGGCTCCCAGGGAAAAACAAAAAGGAGGAAACATGAAAAGGATTTGAGAAGAAAAGGATACAAAAGCAAAAAGAACAAAGGATACTAGAGTTGAAAAGATTATAGAATTAAGGAAAAAAAAAGTGTTAATGTAGTCTTAAAAAAAAAGAAATAATTCAAATAAAAAGCCATCAAAAGGAAGATAAAAAGGGGGAACATTAAAAAATAAAGGAGATATTTTTAGACAGACTGCTTAACCTGGAGGGACAGCCTTCAGGAAAGCCAGATGTAGTTTACTGAAATTATTATCCTAATAAAATGTGTAACAGAACACAGAGCACCATAACAACACTTTCAATGCAGAACACAAACGTGTGTTCTCCCCTTCCTTTCATAACGCCTTTATTTTCGGTAGATCGGGAGCACAACTTTTGCAGCCATTCTCCACTTGTTAATTCTTTGTTGAAATAATGCCTGAGTGGCTCAGCCTCGCTCCCCCCACAATAGGCATTAAAAAAAATCAGGTTTCCTCACCTGTGAGATGGGGGTGTTATGTATGGACACACAGCAGGGGCAGAAAGGCAATGATTAAAGCCTTGAGAGTGTCTCTGATGGGTAACCCAGCTACTCTAAAGCCAGCTCTTTTGGCCACTCTAAAGGCAGAGGATGGTTCAGTTCAGCTTGTTCAAATGCAGCCATTAATTTTCTACATGATAATCTCTCATTACAGGGCTATATTTGGAGCAAAGAAGTCCTTTTGTTGTTGTTGTTGTTTTTTGTTTGTTTTGTTTGCTATTGTTCCAATCCCTTACTTACAGCTACTTCTACTTTTCCCAAAATATCACATGTTGGCTGGAAATCCTTTTGTTTCTCCTGATCCTATGGGTATGAGAAATAAAAGAGTGAGGTTTCTCAGTAGCAAAGATACTCTTCACTTCCCTTTTCATTTCAGTGGGACTCAGGTACCAATTGGTCAAAAAAGGAGTTAGGTAAACTAATAAAAGAAACCTCCATAGAGTATTATTAAATACAGAGGTCCAAATTCAATCTTTGGCTCAGGAATTCATTAAGCTAAGTCATTAAGACTACTGGAAACTGTTTGAAATATCTCTTGGTTCTTGCCCGACTTTTATTCCCCTTCCCAAAGAAGCCTTTATCAGCTGCTGGTAGGCAAAGGGGGTTGGTGCAGATGCCCCATTGTTCTGGTGCAGATGGGCCATTTTTATGTATTTATAATCAGACAACATAGGAGTAAAAATATTTTTTAAATATATTTGTCATGGGAATTTCTCCTGTGCTGCTCAAAACACTATTATGGAGAGTGAGTAAAATTCTAGGCATTATTTTGAGGCACACAGGTCTGTCCAGGTAAGATAAAAAGATGACAGTGAAGAAACTGCTCATTAGGTCTCCAGACATGCAGGGGAGTGTGTTAGAAAGGCCCCAGGAATACTCAGAGGCAATAAGTGTAGTTTCCAGACACGCCGAGCAGTTCTTTCGGATGCTTATTGAGACTTCCTCGTTATGAGTTACAGGTAGCCGAAATCTTATCAATGACTGACCTGATCAGAGCTGAGATCAGCACACAGGGGAGGAAACAAGCCTGAAATTAGGGAAGCCTAGAAGGTAAGGAAAGGAGATGTAAAACACACATCACTACCAAGTATATTTGACATGTCTTACATGCAACACGAGGCAGCTTAGAAAACGTCCACAGAGTCATGAATAGATATATAACATCTGTGCCACCAATGGGCTGATTTGGACGTTGCATTTTCTCTGTGCTGATCCCATGATAAAGCACCCGGTGAATGCCAAAGCATTGACAGCCTTCAGGTACAGCCTCAAATGCTGGACCTTGCCTAGGTTTTTTATTGTTTCTACAGAAGAAAACATTATTTAAGTCTGTACTAAATAACTCCAGAAGGATATCCCAGCAGTGGGAATTTCTTGATCTGTAATTTTTTTAATTAAATCTTTCACACTTTTTATTCATAGAGTATATGTCTACATTGAGGAAATGAAATGACAAGAAAGTGATAAGAGATGAGGGCTAAACTAGACTCCACTGCCAGAGCTACTCTCACAGCCTTGTCATTTGCTGACAGTCTTCCTTGGTTTGTGATACTTAGGCTTAGCTTACCAGGAAGAATACAGCCTGTTGTGTGTGTGTGACACCATGTGACCACCATGGGCATCAAATTTGGGCTATAACGAAGACAAATCACACAACCACATCTTGCATAACTCATGAGCTGGTGTATATTTGAATAGCATGGGTTATCAAATACACTTGAGGGATGGTTTGTGAAATGTCCGGGAACAGAAAAGTAGCCTGCTGATCACAGATCCTGGTGAACTGTTTTACAATGCAATAATCAAATGGGACAAAGTAGGCAATTATTCCTAGAAGCAGACACCTTTTGGGAATAGAGCAGTGAAGTATAACAGAGTGACCGCAGTGACAAGACGTTGACTGGTTTGTCAGTTCAGGCCCCAAGCCTGGGACTTCACTTAGACACACCAGTCTATTAACGTAGGGCTGTGGCTTCTTCAGTTAAAAAGCATAATTGTGTCTGCTGGCATTACTATAATGAGTCTCTGGAAATGAAAATACATGAAGCATTTCCCAAATGGTCCTGTGTATGGTTAGTCTTGTCTTCAAAGCTGAGTGCATTACCATGACCTGTTCCCCCCACCACACCTTTCCCAAGGGAAGAAACTCAGGTCTCCAGTAACTTTGCGTCTTCCTTTGAACACATCTTAATGCTAACTTCATTCTCCTTTAACAATATATACTTCTCTATAAAAGAACTCCAAAGGTAAACTCCCACGTGTCAATGTTCCCCACCACAACCCCTTTGTCTTTAAGCAGGAAAATTGTTGACACACGGCTCAGAATATGAATATTTGATCAAAACGAATCTTCAGTGATTCCAGAAATTTCATGTCCCCAAGCATCTTTTTGGCAGATGGCCAATAATCATCTACATTTTTTTCCATTTGGATCCACCTTGTTTCAGGTTTAATGCCCTTAGAATAGAACAACCATTATGGAAATTAGTTAGCAGCTGCTGTACATCAATGTTTAGAAAATTAATATTACCCACATTACATGGCACAAAAGCTGAATTTTAATGAAGCATGGAAACTATAAGCAAATCGACCTTTAACCTCATCAGCAAAATAGTCAAATACAACTTTGTTTGAGAAAACCTACAATTTCCACCAGATTTCTCTGGATATGATAACATAAATCTACAATTTTCATTATAATAAAGGGAATTAAAAGCTTCAGTGTATTAAGGATGACAATAGAATCTATAATATTATATGCTCTTACTGCTAAGCCTTAGAAATATTTCCTCTTAGAAATATGACAATGGAAATTACAACACTTTATAATAATAGATCTAACACATGAACAGAAATGATGTGACATATGCTGGGAAGAAAACTGATCTAAGCAGTCAACTGATGTTTCCCCTGGCTTAGGGATTGTTACCAGACAGTACAAATAAGGTGGCAGAAGAGCCCAATCTTTGCTATTATTTTGGTCTCTGGCTTTTTCATTTTATTGTTTGCATCACGGTTTTAATTTTCTTTTTATTGAATGATCCCAAAAGTTCATAGCTGACCTTTTAAATTTAGATCATGCATTTTCTGTTATATTCTAAGACATTTATTACCAGATCACAGAAAAAAAAAAAAAAAACATAAAAAAAGAACATTTGGTTAATGTATTTTTCTCTCCTTTTTTAATAATTTTGCAAAACCCATTTAGGGAAACTTGCAGGATGTCATTTTGCAGAAATTTTCTAAAATAATTTTGTAGCCTTATTAAAACACCTTCATAGTGACTGTTTATGCATATGTGTGTGTATGGGGTTGGATTTTTTATAAACAAATTGCAAGACTGCCAAAATGAATTTACTTGATGGAATTTTCACTTTTTAAATGGCAGCTAGTACCAGAAATTCTTCTGATGGAAAACCACGCATGGTTTCTAACAAAAAAACAGAGCTGTTTATCAGTATTCCGGATGAGAGAAACAGGTCTGAACATTGTGGTACCAACTTTTTGTTTCTTATTCATATTTCATCAATACGGAAACCATTCTGAAACTTTCAAAAGATAATGGATTTAAAAGAAAAAAAGATTATCATTACAAGACTCAGACATCTATAAATAAACTGACTCATATCTGGATCCAGCATAAAACCAGCTGTATGCATAAGAATGAAAATTAAGACAACTTTACAGGAAGTAGCAATCCTACTTATCATCTCCTTCAGACACAGTGCTGATTAGGAGACTGCTACAGATCCATAAAATGTTGTAAAACTACTTAAAGGTCATCACATGTTGCAATAAACTGTAACCTAATTTATTTTTTTTAATGCTGACATGAATCTGCTGGAAACTAGAAAAGCTGGTAACTTTTTCAATTAATGTCAAAATGTTCCATTTTATTTTATAGGTTGTTTTACCCATTTCCAGTTTAAAATGATGCTTTATTATGGCATCATTTTATGAGCCCAGTGAGACGTTTTGACATTTAACATAATCTCCCAGAAAGTCGAAAGAGAAATGGTTACAAAAGATAGACTGAATAAAACGCCGTGAAACAAAATGTAGGAAACATTACTTTGTAAATAAGAACGGTGATTAAAGCCTTGCTGTTTCCCTCTTCAAATGAGAAGTGGGTGGGTGGGATTTATTTCCCTCTGTTCCTTAACACTCTTCAGCACCCTCTGTGAAATAAAAAGCAAGCATCTTGCAAGGGAGGCCTTTCAAAAGCAATAAAAATCCTTCTTGAGCCTTCACTTCTGTCTCGCTATTTTACCTGTAGCCATCTGATGACAGCTTAGTACAGAGGGTATTATGGATTTAAACGGCAATTTATGGCTGGGCTCTGTTCCTTGCTGGGGCATGGCGGGTGAAGAGACAAGACTTAAAGACTGAAATGGTCTCATTTAAAGAGCCTATTTCTCCCAGCCCTCCCTGCACCAGCCGGTGGGGCTGGGTGGCTGCTGGGAGACCCCAGGTGTCTCCCCTGCAAGCCTTGAGAACGCCTAAAAACCGGGGCCAGACGCTCATCGGGTTTGGCAGGGAGAAAGTTCCTGCGAGTTAAATGGTTTTGTTTACTTTTCAGCCCTCCTCTTGGACCCTCAGAGCAGCTCTGGCTGCCTCAGTTGGTCTTCAAAAAGGGGCATTTCCCGCTTTCTGCACAAGGGAGATCTGGGTTTGGGGAGTTTCTCTGGGGAGACGATTTCTTCCCTGGGCAGGGTTTGGAGGAGCAGTCGAAAGCGGCCCAGGGAGATGCCAAGAAGCGCCCTGCCCCTCTGTGGCTTCTCCCCTCCCTGGCCGGTGAAGGAAGCAGAGGTCATTTCGTGTTTATTGGCTAAGCGCGGACACATGGCCTGGGGTTCCTCCAGGTGAGCAGCAGTTGCTTCCTGGGCCCTGGGAGAAGCTCACAGTTGTGTATGTGTTGGGGATACCCCCCAAAACACGTGTGCTGGGGAAAGCTGAGTAACGCGATGCTCAAGAGCCAGCAGCCTGAGCCATGAGACGTCCAAGTCAGTTGGCAATGTGGGTCTGCCTGCCCCATCGGCTCCCTTCTGGCTGCAGGAGAAGATCCGGACAGCTCAGGGGCTGGGGATCTCCAAGGATGAGTGGAAAGAGTCCCAGGGCACCAGGGCTGGAGCTAGACCACCTGAAACCTCAACTCTTTTATGCAAAAGACCCAAAGGCAACATCGTCATTTGCTCACACGAGAGGACAGCAGAGGACAGCGTGTCCCTTGGAAAGATGGGACTCAAGGCAGACCATCAGAGCAAAAACTTTGAACCACAACCTCATGGGAGACAGATTGGGCCTCCGAGTGATGGTAGCAGGGTGAGGTGGGTCCCTACTGTCACCTTCTCTTGCTCGCTGCCTTTCGTTGGGGGTTTGACATGGAGACATCCCCTGTGCCCTCCTGTGCCTTGCGCCCGGGTGGGAGGCTGTCATGGAGCAGGTTGCCGAACCCCAGGGAGCAATTGAAGCGCTGACAAGTGATAGAGGGGATGGCAATGCTTCCATTCGGGACCAAAAAGCTTTCTGCAGCAGTGACTTACCTGTGGCTTCCTTACAAACCTTGGGTATTTTCTGCTCTGTTGGTGCTACTGGAAAACCATGAACATGCACTGTTCGAACAGAACAAAAACAAAGAAAAAAGAGAAAAAAAAAGAAAAAAAGAGAAAGAAAAGAGAAAGAGAAAGGCATAACCTTTGCACAGCAAAAAGTGAATGTGAGAACACAAGGCCTGTAATTTGAGGTACAGAGCTGGGAACCCCATTGATCTAATGGCTCACACAAGGCACCTTCTCCCTGTGTGTTAAATCCACAGAGTCCTTTGCTGGGACGTTATTCTAACGCCCCGCCAGCCTGGCTTCACTGTGAAGGACACGCCTGCAAAGTCTCCAGTAGGCCTCATTAGCAAGGAGCTTCTAGCGTTTGCAGACGTGTTGGATTTAACTCGTATCTTATAGGCAGGCTTCTAATGCCCTTGCTACGACCGCAACTGCAATTTTGAAAGATTATATCAGCTACAAATCACTGCAACTTTCTCACTGCCCATGGAAGAGGACAGAAGTTGCATCGTGTGAGCTCAATTGGGAAACTTGGCTTTTTTTTGTACCTCTGCGTTAATCAGAAAGCAGAATCCTAAGTGCCAATTTTACGAAGAACTCTGTGTCCATTTTTCCTCCAGCCCTGATGCTGAACTGCCTGATCAATACTAAATCTAATTTATAATGATGACCCCTGTGAAGCTTGCAAATGTTATGTCAACATATCTTAATAGCCTTGGCTTCCCGAGTAGCCTTGTTAGCTGCAACTTTCTTTGCTCCTACTACTCCCTTAACTACATCCACCTACTGCATCTCATCTGTAATGATGTTGGCCAGCTCTTCCATCTTTCCTGCTCTGTTCTACCAGTGAAGGCTTCCACACCGTCAGCTCCTGTTGTGTGGCAGCTCTCTGACAAGCACAAGGAAGAAAAAGAGAAGAGGGAAGAAAACAAAATTAATTCCCTTGTCGATTCACCCCCTCCCTGCAACTGATGAACCAAAGAAGGAAATAATTGCTACTCTCTTTTAATAATGGCACGTTTACAGAAATTTCCATAAAGATGATTCAGAAAGGAATGCATGGATTTCTTCTCTGTGGGGCGTCCAAAATGGTTTGCATTGTTCCATAATGTTATGTTATTAGCGTTCCATCTAATTTATATTTGCATTTCCCTGTCTCCAGGGCAAATTTTTACAACTCACTTGCAAAGTACTAAATGAAGAAATTCTGCAGTGCTACAGAACTGCATTTGCTAGCAAACTTTCAAACCATCCTTAATTGCCAAGAGGGTGGAGCTGCAAGGTGTTGAATGGCCCCAGAGAAACACTTTTCTGCATCCTTTTTTGGGGTAGAGAGCACACAGCACTGCAGCCAGTCAGGATGGTGAGGAGATGTGTATGTTTGTAGACTGGCTGAAGGATGGAAACCGGGAATGAGCCCGCTCAGTTTCTACAGCTTGTATTAGCTATAACTGGGAGGGGTTGCCTAACTCCTTGCTTGAAACTGGCGAGTGGCAAGTCACAGGAGTTAGAGAATCGCTGTCTTCCTAAGGCGACTCACTAGCAGAATACATGCCACATCCACATGCATTGCAGAGCAGTTTAGGCAAATCAGCTGTTACTAATTTGCTGTTTACAAGCTCTTAAAGAGTCCAAGTGATAGCAGGATTTCTCTTGCTAGTGACTGTATAGGCACAGAGTCTGTATCCCACTGGAACAATACAGGCTAAGATAGGGGAAAAAATGTTGCTATTATTAATGAATTATTCTGAAGTAGCAGTAAAATCTTCTTTATATGCATTGGAAAACTGATGCAAAGAGATGCAAATGATTCACTCAAATTCAGATGAGATATGAATGGTGCAGGGAGGAGGGCAGGATTCAGATCCCCTGAGCCTCAGTCACAGTTTTTACACTCAAACCATTTGTCTTTTTTCAGATATCATGAGTATAAAAGATAAAAATATCTGTGCATTAAAAAAGCCCTACACAGATAAAACCCCAACAGTGGGTTCTTAGTTCATAGAATAAGTACTATGGTATTTCCAGTAGCTGCCCAGCTTCTCAGGTCAAGCTAGCTTGGGTGTAACAACACAAAGTGCAGACGTACCTGAATAGTCATCAAAGAACCGATGATTATTCTTTTCTTCCAGAGAAGATCTAAGGTTTCACAGCCAATGGAAAGAATTATATTTAAAATTACTAGTCTGGAAAGGAAGAAAAATAACGTGAACTTACTTTTCTAAATACTTGATCAAGAGAAAAGAAAAAGGCAACAGCTTTTCTAGCCTCTATGGCCAGAAAGTTGTGATGATTTCCATAGCTATGATGCTTTGTTTTCTAATAAGAGACTATTATAGTTTAATTAAAACAGGATAAACTTTTTCCACCTGCTTTTTAATGTCAATAATTGTAAGCTGCAGCTTATGGTAAACTCTACGTGCACAATGGGGAAGCTGCACCTGCTTAAACATAGGATCTTAATTTGGCCAAAAATCTTTATGGATGCACCTCAGATTTTGTTTTTATAACACGAGTGTGCATGTTTCAGTCAGTGCTAACCTTTCAGATATATTTGCAAAGCAGTAAACGTAATATTTGAAGTCTTAAGCATGTGCCTTAGCTAGCAACTCAAGCCTTGTGTTCCAACACTTTTTAAAACTCTTAATTAATTCAAGGTAAGAAGTCAAAATCACATAAGATCTTTTCGCAATGAGGATTCACAGAATCCATCCATCTGTTCAACACAGGAGATCAGCCAAAATTTTACATTGGAATGACAATTATCTGCAACAAAGGCTCTCCCCTCCCTTTTGCATGGTCCATGCCTTCCATTCTGGAGGGAAGGTCCAAGCCATAAAACTATTCTTCTTTTGTACCTCAGAAAATCCAAGAAATAGCATTTGTAAATGCAAAAACACCAAGTTAACAACAAGAACAAAACCTAATTTCCATGTTGGCAGCTTGAAGATTAAGTCAGAGGGGAAACAATACAAGTGTTTGTCTTAATAAATATTGTATGAGCTCTAATAGGTAATGAAAGTTGTATTTTAAAAATAAGGAAAACACTGGTCAAGAAATGCCCCACTATGCAATTGTGTGGACTCCAGAAGTAATTAGTGTGGTTTTCACAGTGGAACTAAATCTATCTCAGGCTTGGATTCTTCCTTTCTCTTTGTTCCCCGCTCCATGGATCAATTTCTCTCTCTTCATCTGGCTTTGGTAGTCAGTAAGAGATTTTCTCTCTAGCAGGAAGCATTCTGTGTGGCAGTGATAAAAATCTGTTTGCTCACAACAGCAAGATTCTTCATAATGAAAGAGAACCTTATATGCAGTGCCCACAAAACCTGTTTCTATACCTAGATCTTAAGGGCAATGGTAGTTGATGGAAACTGTAAATATCCTCTAACATTTAGGAACAAGAACCTGTGATAAGAATTTAATAACTAGGCTGTGTTTTCAAGAGAAGGACTAGAAAGTTAGAGTGAAACATGTAAACGGACGTTCAGTTCAGCATTAGAGAATCTACAACCTGGGTGCCTGCAGGCTTTGGTGTGACCTTTGGGACACCCAGATGCTGAATCTGTATGAAGACTACCTGAATGAGTCCCTGAAGACGATGCACAGTGCTAGACAGGATATAACCTGTGCTTTTTTTTTTTCTTTTTTTTCCCTGTAATTCCTTCCAGCTAGGTGCCTGCATATTTTCTAGGGATATTGCTTCCCTGAAGATTTTATTCTAGTACAGGCCTGCACTTCTTACTCACAGAAAATCCTCATCTAGGATGGGGTTTTGCTAGATTAATCAGACCGCAGTTCTCACACGCAAACTTCTTCACTGTCGTTCTCACATGCAGCGGATGCATGAGGAGTGCAAGGTGGAGGTTCCCTGGTCTGCTCCAACAACACTGCTCGAAGGCCAGGACACGGCCACAGAACTTTTATCATCCCAACTCTGCAACCAGGGCTGCGGCTGACCAATCTCAAAGGTTTTCCTTGTAACTAAACCCAAGGACAAATGCATGAGAGAGCAAGAAACAGAGAAGTTGAAGATGAAACCACTGCTGACCTCAAGCATTACTGAAGTTTTCTGTCACCATCCCTACCTTGTGTCTGAGTGGCTGCAGGATCACTGCAGCATCGTGGCACATGATATCTGTGTGGCTCTGCAGATGTTGTAGCATGGCCTGGCCTGGCCTGGCATGACATGGCACGGGCAACATCTGCAAAGCTGCGTGGACTGAAGATATAGCCCCTGCTCCCTGCACACTGCATAAACAGAGCCCCGGGAAGGGAAGTCATCGTGGAACATCTGCACTGCAGAGGCAAAGTCATGCAGATGCCTTCACTCTTGCTGAAGGAAGATACGAAGGGCTGAAGTATGACCAAAGTGGCCGTGACCATGCTCACCTGTGCTGGCATTGCTGAGGCCCTCAGCAAAACCGGTGGAAGAAACCATGCAGGGGCTCCTTGCCTACTTCAATGCAAAATCTGCTGGCTTAGTGTGAGTAACATTTAATGATATTTTGAGCAGACTGTGCACAGAAAGAGCAAGACCACGGAGATGATCCTTTCCCCAGAACAGGAACAAGCAGCTGCCAGGTGATGACGCATGACACCTTCACAGCTGCTTCTTCAGTGACTGTCTGTAGAGCCACGGCCATCTGAGAAGTTTTCAACAGATGAGATTAGCAAGATTTAAGGCAATCTGCCTTAAAAGTTCCTGACTTTTCTTAACGGTTAGAAATTGTTAGCCAATATTTGCAGACAACATCCCCTACAAATCCTAGTCTAGACATAGCTGGTAAGAGGGAAGGGATGTTTAAGCAGGCTCTGGAGGATTTGGTGAGCAATCAAGTCACTTTCTCCCTATTTAGAGCCAGCCCTGTTAAACACAGGATAAGGTTCAAAAGGCTCAGTTCTGCCCTTCAAAAAAATCCAGAAAATTGAAGAGTTTCACTGACACTTTCCCATTTCTGTTGTCAAAAGGAAAGTAAAACTAATAATGTTGGGGTTTAACAGCAGAATACCTTTGACATACGGATTTTGTTTGGGAGTATACAAGGTAGATTGCTGTTACTTGCGCTTAGCAAATAGTGCACAATAAAATCATGACTAAAGGGCTGAGGTAGAGATCAGATTTGCCACAAATAAGAAAGGGGGAAACAATGACAACTTTCATTTCTCTGTCACCCCAAAGGGGTTTAGGAGCAGTAATAACCATGCAGGTACACAACAGCCCACAAGTGAAGGGTTTTTGATCAAGCCGTATAGCTGTCTGCCTTTGTTTTTAACACCTTACAGAGCTAGTCCAAGTTTCAGCCTTAACTTCACAACAGAAGTTTGGGATTGTCTAAAACACTGGCAAGAACAAAAGAGGTAAAATAGTCATTATGGGGTCTGGTTCGCCGCCTGGAATCTTTATTGTTGGTGGCATACAGAAAATAAAAGTACCCTTCTTAAAATGGCAGCTTGGTGTTATAAATAACTGCTCCCTGCGAGACCTTTGAGAGATATGCATTCAGTTTACTGAAAAAAACATATTTTTCTTTCTGTCACAAGAAAAGAGGCAATATAGCTACACACGAACATACTGCATTCTGTCTCAGACACTTCCCTGGAGAATTTCCAGTTCAGTTCTTATTCTACCATTTTTATAGTCAGTGATGATACATAAAGTACAGAAATAACACAGTTTAACTTCCAGCTACCAGCTTGAATCTCCGCTCTTAATCAAAGAATCTTGAAATAACTTTAAAACCAAGCAAATTTCATATGAAATTTATGGCACAGAAAAAGTAGGGACTGTTTGGGTGTCATTTTTATAGCAAGACTTCTTATAGTAACTAAACCTGCTATAAACTGAATTCCAGAATATGAAAGTCCTTCAGGTTTATTGCAGAGTTTGTAAGAGCTGAAATGAAGACAAAGATTTTGAGATAACAGGTGTCAGCATCATAGAGGCCAAATGTGATCAATTTTGATGGAGAATTCAAATATAATTTTTCTGGAAAAGGAAAAAGGCATGGTAGATAACTATTGGGTTTGCATTAATCCATATTGAAAAAAGGATATTTGCTTTTTTGCTGTTGCATAGACTATATTGCATATAGTTACATATTCAAGGATTTTCAGTACTGTTATTCTCTTTTTTTTTTTACAGATATTTGAAGCATTTGCTAGATGTTGCACTTACAAGTCTTTGAGCTTAAAAATTTGTTCTGGCGTCCTGATCCCACGGTACCTGTTTATGTACTTCGTTCTGGAGTTTGTTCATTAGAGTAATAATTACTTACAGGGACAAAGTTTGCGTTTTTTTGGTCTCAAGACTTGCTGCCCCTCTCTAATTATGTTCTTTGAAGCCAGCACATTCTGTAAATAATTCAAGCACATCTGATTGAGGAAAACACATCCAAACTCCTTGTAGAAGTCATTTCATATAAAATACAGATGGGGATAACAATTTCTAGATCACATATTCCCCCCAGAGAAGGGGGAACAGCTACTGTGTCGGGATCCTTTGGGAATATGTATGCAAGAAATGTCTTGGTGGCTTCGGGCACCCGCTTGCCTGTGGCAGGCAGGGAGCAGCCTGGGCTTCAGCAACAATTTGCCAACAAAATGTTAGTATAGTTTGAGAAATCCTGCACTTTCAATGTCTTTTTTTTTAAACACAGACTTCATACTTGTATCTAAATGGCACTGAAAGGAAAGGGGACATGTTTGTCAAGTGAGACAGGAGACTTGGCTGCGGTTCTGTAAAAGGGAACACGATATTTTATAAAAGAGAGGAATGAATCTTGGTGCTTGGAGGTGAGGTCAAGAGAGGCATATGCTGAATGCCAGGTTAAGCCGCAGGTGCTGCATTTAGTTACCGCAGGAACAGGTACTTTTGAAATGAAACGAAGAGATATTTAATACACTTTAGCAAGCATGGTGTAGACCATAACTTTTCTTTTCCCCAGAGAACAAATACAACAGAGGTGGCAGCCAGGCTGACCTACCTGCGTGCTGCCTGCTGACCTGGAACAACTCGTTTGGTAGAAAACAGCTCCTTTCCATTGCCCACTTAATCTTAGGCTTTTTTCTTTTACTAAAAAGGCGCTAACTAATGCGGACTGTCGTGAATTCTTTTTCAAGCCAATTCCTGCAATGGTGTAAGACAAGCAATCCCATTTCTGACACATCATTAAAATATCCTCTAAAAATAACAATTTGTTGTTAACATCAACAGGCTACAGAAGAAAAGCCAAATCCAAATGTCACATGATTCTGAGCCAGCAATGCTTCTTATCAAGTTTTAAGCACAAAAGTACTGTTTTTGGTATTAATAGGACTGCTCATATGCATCCAGCTAAACTTGTTTAATCACGTCAATGGATGAGAACTTCAGTGATGCTTCTAATAAAGTCCTTGTTTTCAAATATGGCTTCCCGACTTTCTTCATTTCGGTCCTACAGCATATCTTTGAGAATGGGAAGAAGCAAACAGGGATGGTATCTTCTAGGTATTAGAAGTTAAGAGTTAAGAAGTGTCTGATCCTATCAAGAAAAAAATAGCCAATTAGTAAATTCATATAAAAAAGAAAAGAAAATCCAGTAGAATTAAGCAATCTAGACATAATGTCTTAGAACCTCTGAAGTTATCATCTGTTGAAAATCAATTATGTTTTAGGAGTCAATGAAATAAATATAACATCCTTTTATATTGAAGCTGACTTAAAACTGCAATATTGCACTTTGCCATTTTCTTATAAACAAATAATCCCCAGGTACATAATGCTGTGAAATTGGGGATTTCTGGGACTGTTAAATAATAAAAATGTGTAAACAGATAATAAAAAGATATTTAAGAATGTTCTACATTTCAAAAGCTGAAACATAGCTGCCTTGTACTTTACATAATTTGTTTTACTGCTCTCTGGTACTCATCTTATGCGAAACTGAGGAGATCCACTTTAACGGTGAACTTTCCAAGTACATAGTTAACAAAAGGCTATCTCATTACGCAGCCAATTAAAACGATTTGTTTGTTCATGATGGAATATAATGTAGAGATTTGTTTTCTTCCACGAGATACCTTCTGCTAAGAAACCAAATTGGTACAACTTTATAATTGCACTAGTTCCACTGGGAACTAAAAAGAAGTTTGTGAAGCTGATAATTCTTTAGAGCAAATGAACAATCAAGAAAAGCCACTTATAAAATTTTCCACCATGAAAATTCAGAAACATTGCAACATCCAAAGAAAATATAGAAGATTAAAAAGCCAGGTTGTATTATTACTTCTATGCTTACTGTTGTATTGTATTGTATTGTATTACTTTTGTAATAATATCTACTATATTATTATGTTACATATTATATTATATTATATTATATTATATTATATTATATTATATTATATTATTAATATCAATAGCCCAATATTTAAAACCTTGTTCTTTCCCCAGCAAGATGCTAAAGGTATCATAGAAGTTGTTCAGGTCAGATAGTTTTAGTCACTGTTGCCCCCCAAAACCCAATAGCAGTAAAAACCAAACTGGGAACACAATTCAATAACTCAAATAAACATGTTTTAAATTTGCAAGAAAATCCTTCCCAGCCATACCCAGTTTGCAATGAGGAGTGCAGAGCACTAGGCACTATGTTGTCCATCCAGGAATAGTGTGAGACATATAAACTCTGGAGTTAGAGTGCAAGACATAAAGGGAATAGGAAAAAATGGTGATGCAGTTTTCAAACATTAAAGGTAAAACTCAACTGAGAAGAAAATGTAATTTTGAAGGAAAACACCATGTTTCTTCAGCTCAGCAGAGTTGATTTTGAGTTTTAAGTTTAACTGCTGCAACAGCTGCATGCACAAAAACTTACTCGTCCTTTTGCTCTGAAGTTTGGTTTTCAGCCTTGTTTTGGGGGAAACCAGCAGCAGAACAAGTACCACTGGTCTCATCCTTCTGGAAACAAGTGTTCTTGCAGCAATAGCACCTTAGGGGTCCGTTGACATTCATACTCAAGAAGCACTTGAGGGACAGTAAAAAGTCATCTGCAGATGGCAGTGCTTTGGAACCCATATGTCCACTAGTGGTTCCTACCAACAACTCATATTTATTGGTGACCGGATCCATAGGCAGTTCTCTCCTGGACAGTTATTACCTCAGGAGAGACAAAGAAAGGTAGTAAAGAAACAGGAAGCCTCGCTCCCTTTCATCGTGGCTTCTTTCCACTAAGAATCCAGTTTGAAAGTATGCAAGGTAAAAAAGGGTCTATGGGTGACCCCGAGCATCAGAGAGCTCTGCAGAAGTGCTGTCAAAGTGCCTGGGAATGAAGCAGAGCCCTTGGCACAAGTTTCATCACAGGAACATAAGGAATCCTGCAGGAGGAACTGAGATTTTGGTTCACGTTGTGATGGTAGTGGAGAATTGGACTCCCTTCTCTCAGGGGTATAAGCTTATTTTGCACCACTTGTTTCAGAAAACGAAATCTAGGAGGCAAACTCTGGTGTATGCTCAGAGCCACAGAATATTCCAAACACAGAAATATAATATCCCTCAGGGCGTCTAAATTGCCTCGAGCAGACCTCCCTTTTTGGTAATAAGCGTGTGCAACCAGCATCTTCCTTACCTTGTGACTGTATTGACTTTTCAAGGGGGTGTGAAGTAGCAGCAAAGTGCCTCCAAGCCAGAAGTGTGTATCGTCTCCCTTTGGTTTGGTAGACTAGGATGTGCAGGAGAAAAGATGCTGTTTATCACAGCATTTGAGCACTTTCTCTTTAAACAATATATGCCAGTTTGAAACATTGCTGTTCTTATTGTGGATAAAATTAGAATTAAAACTTGTAAAATATATGGCAGCAGCTGACGATATAATAAAATGAACTTTTGGAACTGATGAATTGTTTATACTGTGGGCGCTTCAACAGGATAAAGAATGGAGTTAATGCAGAAAAAAATGAGCTTGTTACATCTCATTAAGGGCTTACTGCTGTATTTGCATTTTTGTTTAATACTCAAATCCTGAAGCACTGCAAATGAGCTGTAACTTTGCAGTCTTTAAAAAATAAATAAAGATTAGATAAATGCAGATGCTATGCAAATAGTCGATCAACAGCAGGCTATAGAGATGCCCTTAAGGAAAAGGGCTGGACAGTTACACAGGTGATCATGAAAGACCTCTCCGACAGGACAAAGTGCCCCAGTAATGTCTAAGCTCTTTCTGATTCTGTCCTTGAATTCTCATGCCGGCTGTATGGGGTTGTCTCAAGTTCTGTCTTGTTAGTTGGGAAAAGATGATGTATCTGTAGGTGAGGAAATACGTGTAGAATTGCAATCACGTAAAGAGGAGACAAGCAGTATAATTGCACAATGCTTGAATTATTGTAAGGGAAAAGAAATAACCTTTTCTATTATTGCTAGTTTTTCTTCATTATCAAGTAACATATGACTATCTCCAGCATTCGGGATCATGCTCAGATCTGCTAAAAATGACTCATCCTAGACCAGATGAGACAGTTGCTCATTTATACTGCAGATTACAAAAGCATTTTAAAAATCATTCTTTCACTATCCATTTGCTTCTCTTCCCCTTGCTTTCTTATTGGTTGTTCGTTATGAATGAGATTTATAGTTTTAAACTCCATCTTATTTATCCCCTTCCTTTTAATGAGCAACTATAAAATAAGCATCATTTTCTTAATGTTCATTTTGAGTGTCAGAAATAGGCAATTTAAATGTGAAGCTCCATAACACTATTAATGCTGCAATTTAGCGACAAAATATCTCTCAGTTTCCCGTGTCTCTTGCCACATTCCTTCATTTCAGTGATTTATTGTATTATTGCTTTGGCTGTAATAGTTAGGGCCCTAAGTAGCGGGGCTATTTTTGCATTCCTCTGCAAATTAATATGTCTCCCTCCCGGCTGCCTCTACCTTTACTTGACGAGCAGCAGAGGGGAACGTGCTGCAAGCCCTGCGTGGCACCGGCCCCTCTCAACACCTTTTCTGAGACCGTCTCTCCACTGCATATGAATCCTGAACACTAACTTAGAGGCTCCAGCGTTTTCGCAGAGCACCAGCCACCAGTTTCTGCACGTGCCAGCAAGGAGAGGGTAAGGCTGTCACAAGGACTAACATGAATATGTAAGTAACAAGAGAGAGGTTAGCTGGTGATTAGCTCAGCTTCATGTGTGCCGAAGCCTTCGGAGAGGAAGAGCAGCGTCTCACGGAAAACTGTTGCTCAGTAAGTTTAGTGGTCCCTCCTCTGCTCGCAAAATTGCTGCAGGCACAAGTAACTTCTCAGCACGCAGCGTGCAGCATGCGCGGCCTCGGGTTACAGAATTATAATGCCTGCCTGCATACGGCACAGCGTAAATTGCTCAGCATCCTGCTGCTACTTGTAGGTATCAGAAGACCATTTCAATTTTAAATATGCACTTGAAATCTGGAGACTGTACCATCTTACCTGCACTAGATATACTGTACCATCTTACCTGCATTAGATATACACTTGCAGTGAAAATGTTTTGGGACAGCTTTCTGCAACCTGGATGTTTGCAAAAATGCGGTGCTCTGAAAACTGCAGAAGGGCAAATTATGCACCTTCCCACAACCTCCTCTCCTCCCCACAAACTTCAAAGCCTGTAAAAACAGTGCAGGTTCTCTATCAATATACATCCCATGTTTGACACTGGGGAGGTTTATCATCAATATTTCTTGTTCAGGTTGAAGCAATAAAACCCAGACAGGTGAGGAGCCTATTTTAGTGTTGTACTACAGATCCATAAAAAAAAAATCATTGTTCAATGCCCTGGTCAAATACTGCTAAATGGCTAATTCAAATGCATTCCTGTGATGATGTCTACACAAAGAGCTAAATAAAATTATCGGTGACATTTGTCACTGGACAACTGCCTGTTAGTATAAACTTGGTCCTGAATAAATGCTCTCTGCAGCTCACAAGCTCTCTTTCAGGGAGATTTTGTCCTGCAATTGAGATCCTTGCAGAAAAACAGAACTTTGGTTCTGGGGAAGAGCATGCAGAAAGCAGTCTCTTTCTTTAACAGAGCTTTCGGAGACCCTGCAAGCTAATTTCCAGGAGATGCCAATGCTGTGAACTTAGCAGCGTAAACAAAAATGATGGCCTTATTGTGCAACTGCATGATTTATTGTAATTAACAGCTCATTTTGGTCCCACAAGAGGATGGCACTTGAAACAGCCTTATCATTAAATGTTTCTTTTCCTTTCTAGAAGAATTATGAATCTCTCATGAAACTAAGGGAGGGTGTCATGGGCACTTGTCTCGCAGACAGAATGTGGGAGCTGTTGCCACAGAAATTTCTAAGTTCCCTCAAAGGGAAAACAGTGCTGAGGTGCCCAGGAATAACAGGCACAACTGTATTTGTAAAACCTGCCTTGGTTTGTCACACTGTTCTAGAGGGACCCAACTATGTGTTTTGATCACATATTCTTATTTTTATTCCTATTTATTTTATTCCTATTTAGACATATAGTTTAGCATCTGAGCAAGCCCCTCCCTCCCACCTTTTATTTTTTTTACCCCAAACTGCATTTCTGAGAGGGAAAGAAGCCCATTGCTGCAATAGAGAGTTGCCAAAACCTCACACTCCCAGGTGCAACAAATTTGGCAGGATAGAAAGATGTACAGCAGACTTCCTAGGTTGTGGACCGAACAGCTCCATAGAATGGACTTACATGTTCCACCCAAACTTCCAGATGCTCTATGGAGTTAGAGATGTCCCTGAGTTGGGAGGATTGAGCCCTCTGGTCACGTTGCTGGTGACCGCTTTTATCAGACAGCAGGCATTTAAAAATGTGGTCACTGTGAACTCCTATTAGGTCTACCTACATTCAGTCTCACCCTCAGTTTTCCGAGAGGATGTAAGTTTGTACAGAGCCTGAAACAATAGCTAGAAGGACATACATTCACCACTTGCAATAAAATAAAAAAAAAATCCTGAAATCCTGTAAGTGAAACATGAAATAAATGTCACTTCACTGAATGAGTTCCCCTGAAAGAACACATCAACCACTAAATTGTTCTCTACATGCACCTGAATGCTCTTTGATTGCTGCAGTCAGTCACAGACCATCACATTAGTCCGTGAAAGAAGAAACTGCAGGACTAACTGCAGAGACTGGTGGACATTAGGCCAGCAGGGCTCGGAGATGCTCTGAAAGTTTCTCTCCTGGTTCATATGGAGTGGATGTGCTGAACATTTCTGCAGTTCACCTTACCATAGAAGAGACTGTCAGCTATTTTTTTTCTGAGTTCTAATCATGCCACTTTTGTGGAGAATAAAGGAGGGAAATAATAGGAATGAGTAGTGCCCTGGAACAAGAGGATGGAGCCGGTCTGTCTGAGAACACAGCTCCAGACACACCGGCAAGGTCCCTATGCCCGGGCTGCACGGTCCTTCATGCTGGTCCTCCAGCCCAGCGGCTCTTCTCTATTTTCACCTGAACCACTCATTTATTTTTCACTTGTTTTAATTATCTGATAAAATAATTAATTTTCTTGTTCTGACATTTTAATTTTCTTTGAAGGGACAACTGTATAGAAGGAAAAGCTACCCACACCATCATCTTTTAGCAATGCCCCTCAGAATGAGCCACCTTTTTTTCAGTTTTGTGTGAAGTTTGCACAATGTTCTGTAAAGAAAGGTTTAAATAACTCTGTCAAACAATCTTTTGTATCCAAAAGGCACACAGACTGTACAAAAAATATTTCACATTTTTTACTACATTTTCCAGCAGGAAAAAAAGGAGGAGATAAATGTGGAATGATGTAGTTCAGGTTTATTAAGTCTACTTGACCTCTGTGTCATATTCTGACATTTTAATTTTACTGCCTGGCATTTAACAAATCCTTAGCGGACCTGAAAAAGTTAATGATTAAAAAAGAAATGAAAAAAAAGGAAAGAAAACTCTCCTCATAGTTAACTTTAATTTATGCAAATAAAATAAAATAATTAGCAGTTCCTTTTGCTTTATCACATGAAATTGTTCACCATGGTGATTTTTAATTGCATATTCAGCATGTGTTTATCCATAGCCTTTTGACTAATAGCTTGCCCTATTTCTTTAAGTAGTGGATGTTTCTTTAAATAGCAATAGTTATAAAAGTGGTTACTCTACAAAAAGTAAAGACAGGTATAACAATAATTTATATTATTCCTAACGTTTTTCAAACCTCTCTCTCCCTCACACGGCTGACCTGGGGAGCCACTATTACTGCAATGAAAGTACTACGATGCCTTTGCATATTTCCTACAAGAGAATCATGTCCCTCCCAGCTATTTGCAAGAAGTCCTACAGGAACAATTATGAAATACTCTCATTCATTTGGCACAATGGCATATGGAAATTTCCTGCAACACTAATTACTATGGTTGCAATTTTTAGCCAAAAATGTCAGTGTCTAGGATTTAATTAGTCTGCAGCAGGATTTTTAAACTGACCTTCTAGTTGAGTTAATTAATTTGCCTTTTATTTATTTATTTATTTATTTTTGAGAATCCTGTCAAATCACTTTTTAGGAGATTTTAATTAAAAAAAAAGTCACTAGCTCCAAAGTTTATTAGATATCTAAAAGTTTTTCAGCAAATAAAAGCAGTGAGGTCAAGTTGCTATTGTTTAAGCGTGTCCTCCTTGCCATTGTCTAGCAGTGCTGAAATTTCTAGGCAGGTATTTGTGCAAGGCAGTTTGCAAAATGTTAAAGTGTAATGAAGTTTTTCCCTAATTAACTTCATCCTTATGCTTGCATCAGCATCCTCTGTTGATATTGGTTACTTCTTGGGATGTTTTTATAGTATTAATTAGAGATCTGTTTGGGTCAAAACACCAGAAATGAACATCGGAAGTCTTGGGAATTTTGAATTGTCTCAATGTCTACAGCGAGAGGCTGAAGCCAATATTTCATTCGAGTAAAAAATCTTGATATAAATTCCGTTTCAGAGTTATAAAGACAGAACTGCGAGAAAGATTTTTTTTGTTCGGTTTTATCTTGACATGAGCCAAAATATGCCTTTTATTCTATCCTCTTTCTTTGTGACAGTTACTCCGCCGAGGAGTTACACATTACTCTTTCCTGTGGAGAAAATTAAAAACAAGCTATCTAGCAGTTCCAGCTCTGCAGCACATTCCAGCTACTGAACTGTGTCATACTGTTTTAAAAGAAGAACTATAGTACCTCTCCTGAAATGGAAGCAGCTGTGACTTTTTAGGTGCAAAGGAATCAATAAAAGGATGAAAAGTACACGGACAAGCCTGAGACTGCTCTTGACACACAAACCCGGACACAATTACGAGCTACAGTGTACCATAATGGTAGGGGCTTTGCTGCTGAGATTCAATCACAGTGAACACGAAACTTGCCGTTTAATCTGTGCAAATGAATCCCACGTTTGTGAATGCCGATGCGAGTAGGCGTGCAAAATGGAAACCTTTGGCTTGAGCTTTTCATTTACTTCTAAAAAATGGATTGTATTAACCTAGGTGAAATATGTTAATAAGACCTTATGGCTTTTAAAAATCCTCATTTTCTTCACATTTTACAGCGCAGACATGCTTAGCAAGAAAGCAGATCAGGTCTATAATAAACACTGAGAAGTAATTATATGTCTTCCCCATCAGTGGTGTCTCCTACTACCAGCTAAAACATGGAAGGACCGAGTGCCCCCCTGTGAACTCTCTCTCCTGTGCTGATGCAGAAAGACAGCCCCTCTGGTCTCTCCCTGGCTGACTTTGTACCCAGCTCCAGCTCTGATGTATTCCTATCTGTTCTTATCGTACTTCTAGACTGCCTTCATAGACATTTTATATGGGTTTTTCATCTGTTGCAGAATATTTTTTTTTCAGGAAAGAGATAGAAAAGAACATTAATTCATCTGAGTCATCTAATCTGAAATCTTCCCTTAGAGATAGCCACCATATCCTACAACACCCTTCAAAGAACCATTTCTGGAGCCTAGTCCACCACAAAGAAAGGATGAGAAGCTTTCTATGAGACAAGGCATGTCTACCTGGGGAAAGAGAAGGCTGACTTGGCCTCTCAATAGCACTCTGGAAGATAAAAGCTCCCTGCTAGACCCTAATGCATGTCCTACTATGTTCATACTATGCAGCTTTGCTGTAGGTGAGTTGACCTCCAAGGTTGATGGCCCCAATAAGCATTTCTGAGTAGGTCTCAAGAATCCAAGGCAGGAGTCATGGATAATTTCCCTATTGCTATGGACACAGTTTATGCTAACATTAAAGGATTGCCTTTTCTCAAAGTGCTGATAACCTTCATACTCTATGACAGTATTTGTGGTGGGTGTCTAGTCATGGGTCCATCCTGTTTCCCCATATCCTGGATAAGACATAAGACTCCATATATTCAGCGCTGGTGGAAGAATTGTGATAAAGTCATTGTGTTGTCCCTGTGATTAAGTCTTCATCATTAAAAAAGGTTTAGTGATATATAACCTCAGAGCTGTTACTTGGATCCAGTCATCAAGTGTGGACTGAGCAAAAGCTGTATCTATGTATCTGCAGATCAATCTGTCTGTGTCTGTCAACTCTCTGTTGCAGGGAAAGGGCTCCCTTACAAACACATGATGCTGCCACATCTTAGAAGCAGAAGGAATGATACCCCACTGTTTTAAGAAGACCAGGCTGTGGGAACGGAGACAAATGAAGAGGAAAAAAAAGCACAAAAGAAGTGAGATTTAAGGGAGAGGAGAAAAAAAACCCCAGGGATTATGCTCACTTAAAGCTTAAGAAGAAAAGAATTGAAGCTTCAAAACACCTTCTCCATCATTAATGTTAGTGTCTGTGCCTGCAAGCATGCCTGATGGCTGTCTGAGAGCTTGCTAGTTTTGGTAGGTTTGTTTGCTCTGTGGAACATAGCCCTGCACTGTTGAGTTATGAACACTCCATCCATTCATTTTTGGTTCCAATTTTCCCTTGAAAGATGAATATCATGAAATATCTAAAATGCGTGAGCCTGCACCATGTGTCCATAATTCTCAGGGACCTGCTCCTGATGTTGCCTCATTATTCATTTGCCACAGGGGGCCATCTGGGCCTTTGCACATGCTTGCTGTCAGTGGAAGACGTGAATTCTGCTCAGATGTGTTCTGCTCCTGTTGCTGGTCTCCTGGTGCTGAAACCCACATGGCAAGGTGAAGAAAAACTGCATCATTACATGATGCTCAGCTCCACCACAAAGGCTACCAGAATTAATATAAGGGTTCTCTCCTAATGTTATCTATGTTATCCACATATCCCTTCCACAGAGCCAGGAAGGCTGTTCCATGTGTGACTGAAAGAGACTCGGTGTTGGTAATATCTGTTGACCGGCACGGGAGAGAATTTCACAACTTTCACATTTAGCTGAATGTTTCACAACCTGCATCAAGAAGTTAAAATGAAAGGACTTCTCTCTCCTTAAAACCATCATCAGGGGGAAGTTATTGCCATTCAACTGCCTGGTAACTTTTGACCATTTAACAGTTCAAAGCAGGTTCCAAATAAGATCACATATAGCCCTTGCTCATTATTATACACTAAATGAATAGATGACTATTTCTGTCTCAGAAACCAGAGCGCCAGGCTGGCAGTAATCACTTGTGAAGTGAAATTAAGCTTACAGGCAGCTAGACCGAACACCTCATTTCTACACAACCATTAACAATTTTGACTTTGCATGGTACAGTGTACGTTCCAAGGGCAGAATTTCATTAGCATGAACATATTTTGGGTTCATCAAGTTAAAAAGCAAGCAAGCAAGAGAAAGAAGTCACTGCATCTTTCATAATATTTTTACTGCTAGAAACTGAAAAGCTTTCATGAATTGCCTGAAATCATTAGCTGATTTTCTTGCTACCTTCACACTCTGCGAAGAAAGTTCCCTCTACCAATTTTTGCCTCTCTACAGCTTTATCTCAAAGGCTACAGCAGACTGTACCTACAGTCACATTAATTTTCATGTTTCTTCAATAGCTTGAGGTGCTTGTTCTGTCTTCAATAAAATCACCCCTTACCAATCAATAAAAACCAGAGAATATGAATCTTTCAAAATCGATAATATGTACTATAATTACACAGGTATGCTAGTGACAGTCAGCATGCCAAAGCAAATCCCAAGACCCACGATCCCCAAACCTTCAGAAAGTAGCAGAAAATGATGCAGTTTTATTCACTTGTGCTTTTGTACGAGCCAGTGTCAAGATTAGATGATGAGTGGGTGTATTAACTCCTCAGCCTATTCCCTTAGCTTTCACAAAACTGTCTCTGCTTAAATGCAGGGATTTTCATTTTGATCAAAAACTTTCCACTGCCGTCTGTCCATTGAAATGCCAGAGTTCAGAAGAAGTGGCAAAGGAAAAAACAGCATATGTGAGTGCTGACCCTTCACACTAGCCATTATGTGATGCAAACAGGATTCACGAGGATTCAGCCTTGCAAAAGGAAAAATCACAAGGCTGGAGAGGAATGATCACAACAGTGCAATCCCAAACCAGCATGAAAAGTCTACATTTTGTGGGGAAGGGTTAGGGTCCTCCTTAACAACATTGGTCAGTCACATTGGGAAGTTAACTGGTGAATGCCCTGGGGAATACACTGCTTCCTAAATAAGATATTGATGCCACGTGCTTTTGAGAAGCCTGCAGTCCTCAAATTCCAAGACATCAAACCATTGCCATGTAACTATACAACCTTTTCAAATATAGAAGCTTTTCTGAATCTGAGACGTTTTCAGGCTGTGAGTTTTCTTAAATTCTTTCTTAGCACTCATTCCATCTATTCACATTGATTTTACAAAAAAAAAAAAAAAAAAAAAAGGATGAGGCATAAGAGTAGCTGGCACAAACATTTATGTTTCCGCATTTGCCCACACTGTAGTGCTAGTTCTTGCTTAAATCTAGCCTCAGTTTCTAATATTTTCCTTTCTTTTGGCTTCGTGCTGGAAACTGAAGGGCCAGATTCACACCTTGGCTTTTTTTTTTGCTTCAGAGCGTTTCCTAAAGAGAGCATAATGGAGTCAAGTACAACGTTGCTGAGGGTCTCTCAGCAACACAGTCCTCCCTCTGTTGCAAGGTGGACTCTTGGAAAGCATAAGTTAAAGTGGACCTCCAAACAAAACTGCCTAAATAATGCATCTGCATTTTCATGCCTTCAAGTATGCTTCAGGAATGTAACAGGTGCCTTACAAACCTTCCTCAGCCTCCACTTACATCTGCACATTGTCAAAAAAAAAAATCTGGTATGGATTATATTTAGCTATTTCAAGCTGAACATGACACCCAGAAGGCAGGCTAAAAAGAATCCCTTCTAGGGAAGGTGAAATGAGATTTACAAAAAAATGCAGCCACAGCTTGGTCATTGATTAATATTTTGGCTTCAAAACAATGGGGAATAGAGACAAGAACTGGGAGAGAAGACTTTAAAAGCGAAGTAGAATAAATAAAATTTAAAAAGTGCACATATATTGATGTTTCAAAGCAGCACGTTAGAACTCAGGTTTATCAGCAGGACATTGGATAGATTGATATCAAACAGGAGCTCCAGACTGTCAGTCAAGAGTCCAGCCAAATCTTGTTTATGAGTGTGTGCAGTTCGTAGAAATCCTTTGGAGATAAAGTGAGCTTGGACACAGCCTTCATTTCTTGTGTCCTTGGGCTCTAAGGAGAGGCACAAACTTGTTTGAAAGGGAACTTTTCAGAGTTATGAATGTCTGCTCTTTGATCATGTTTTTAGATAATCAAGCCAGAGAAGCTAACAGTTTGACCAGGCAACAGGACTGAAGACGGATGTAATCAAAACACAAGAAAAAGCAAATCGGTTTGAAGAAGTGAGTGATAAAAGAAAATAAAAATATAATGTGATGACTCCTTTATCTTTTTAAATACTTAAAAAAAATCCACAATTCTCTGCTATAATTATTACTTTTTGCATTACCTGAGCCTCTGTTTCTATTTTCCCCATTTTCCATTTCGTTTTATATTTCCTAGGTATTTTTCAGGGCTCCACAAGCTTTATAGTCAGGAAGGACTGGAAAAGAAGCACTAGAAGAGGCATAGATATTAGCCTTTAATCTGCAGGAGGGAAGGTTTCCTGAAGGACTGAAAAATCCAAATAAAATGTAACTCTTCCTCAGGGTTGGTCTTATTATCTCGGGGTCCTATTCTCTTGGTCCTGCTATTCTGCACAGTGGCCAGCACCATAAACAAAGCCAGGCAAGCAGAGAAGAGTGTTTGCAGGGCTCTTTTGGCATAAGGGTGTTTCTCTCCCTGTGGTGTTAGAGCACCTCTGCAAAAAGTTTCCCTATCCAATTTCACTGTAGGATTCAGGACAAGAGACTCTGCTTTGTTAAAAGTTCTCAGTTCTATGTAGGTGCAGTTTTGATTATTTTTTTTCCACAGCTATGGGAAGAAGAACCTTGAATTTAAAGATGAAGGCAAGCAAATCCTTAATAGGGAGACATTAAGGGAGAGCGACTTTTTTAGCATAACCGGACATTGAAACATTACTATATACCTGTTTTAGAAAGAAGAAGGAAAAAAAAGTAGCATACAAAACTTTAGTAAAGAAATAAAAGATTCATAGTAGTTTGGTTTTCAACTGACTGTTTCACTGTTTCACCATATTATTATGTAGACAGAAAGTGGCAGATCTGTTAACAGGATAAATAGGATTTGCAATTAAGTCCTCATTGAAAAAAAAAAAAAAAAAAAAAAAAAAGCCAAAATTAACAAAC
>JAWLRI010000505.1:739768-821960 GCA_034781795.1 Crypturellus tataupa
TTTGATTTTGATTTTTTTTTTTTTTTTTTTTTTTTTTTTTTTTTTAACCAGTTCTAATAAATGAGGTGACAGATGGCCCCAGATTCAATACAAAGTTGCACTGGCTCAGGGGGCTGTGCTTGTTTATGGGTAGCAGCTGAACCCCGGGAGTGGGCTGCATCCTGGGAGGTGGCTTTTGTTTTAATGAGCATGGCTTTACATTTTTGTTCTCCCCCTACCCCTTTCTCCCCCCACTTTGTTTTTGTCAAATCCACACAATAGCTTGAAAATGATTCCTCACTAGGTTTCCTTTTGGCACCATTTGGCAATCATTTTGTCCTCCAGTTCTTATGGAAAGAGGCTTGCATAGTCGCTTTCCCATAATGACTTCCTTATCTGTACCGCCAGCAGCAACACTGGCAGGGCTGGAAATTGGGTTGGTTAATTAAAGCAGTGCTCCCTCTGTTGGCTGGATATCAATGTCCAGAAATATGGACTTGCAAAGCCTTTTCATTGATTTTTGAAGAAAGATGCAGTGAGTAGAGGTAGAGCAAAGAAAATATCCCATGGCACAATATTGCAGTGAATGAAAATTAGGTCCCCCAAAAGCACATTAGGTCCCAAAAAAGCACATTCACTGACCTGCTATGTTCTAATGTTGCTGAATAGTGAAGGAAGACTGAGAACTATATGTATTCTATAACCTTGGGCTGTGCTGAGATACAACTCAAGAACATTTCAGGGATTCAAATCAGGAACTGTAATCCAGCTGGACTATCATCCTTCATTTACTTGAACAACTATAAAAGAATCTGAATGAATACACACTGGTAAGGTTAAAATGGAAAAAAATGTGTCTTGTTCAAGTTGCTTTAGAGTTACGCTTCACACTTGCAGAGCACTTTGTGAAAAATTACACACGATCCAGTTTGTTTGGGTTTGAGGGTTATCCTGTCTCAGTGGTTTCTTCCTGCTTGCTGAAGAAGAATGAAGAACATTCCACTACGGAGGAACTAAATTACATATCTGGAAACTGATGGAATATTTGGGGTCTCTCTGTTTATCTCGTTCACATTGATGGAAGGTGAGTCAAAAGAGTGTAATGAAGTTTTGCCCTCCTTGCTCCCTTATGACACGGTGATAGAGAGCCTCATTATTACACTGTTCTGTTTATGAGGATGGGACCAGCCTTGTGAAAAACTATGATTAACCAGGCTTTCCACAGAACACCGAGTGTCCTCACTAAATTACAAACCTTGTGTTTTAGAACTAATGTTGCTCTCCATTTCATGGAATCCATATGTATCAACGTTTAAACGAATTACTTTACCTGGTGCTCTGTGGACAGATAAATATATTTGGGTTTGTATTTTTAGAAAACAACATTATCTAGTATGCAGTCCATTGGGTTGTCGAACACTGCCTGTATTGCAGGAGAGTGTGTCTACTTGCTTAGCACCATGTAGCTTAGGGTAGCTGGAAGTTCAAAACTTAAGAAGATTCAATACAAACTAAGGAAAAAAAGAAAGATGTATGTGCTTCAACTAAGCACAGCCACTATTTAGTCTTACCTCTCTGTAACACCTTCCCTCGCAGGGGCATCTCTTGGCAGAGCACTAGGGAGAGGTGTCTCATCTCGTCCGATCTTGATGGACACTAGCTGCATTCCCATCTAAATCCATCCTTGATGTTTGCCACTGAGATGGCTCACTAAAGCCTTCCTCTTTATAGCCTCTCCTGTGTTTTAAAATTTGTCCTTACTCCATATTTTGTTCTACTCCTCTCCTTTTGCAAGCTATTTTCAGTCTCAGACTATTCAGTATTTTCTCCCCTTTGCACAAAGTATTTTCTGTACTTTCCATGGCAGAAGTCATACATTTGGTCAGTAGCTACAACTCCCTGTTACCTTTCTTTGGTTTCAGTCCTTCTTTCTGTTTCCCATCCGTGTTAGCTCAAATCTTGCTGAAATTATTTCTTGCATTTCAGGTACTGCAGGGAAGATCAATACCAATTAGGACAGTGTATTGTAATAGAGATGTATTAAAATTTTTCATCCTTATAGACCAATTTTATTTTTATTGAAGGGTAAAATAAGGCAACAATTTAGTGATAATTCCCATTTCCTAAGCAGGGCTATATATCAAGCAAGTTGGAGCTTAGCAGGACATGCTGCATTTGCCTACAGCAAAAGCCTTACCTTTTCCTGCAAAAACACTTGCTCTTAGGTACTTTTGAATACATAGTAGTGTATTAAACAGAGCCTGCTTGTGATCTAAATGTAGGAAATAGTACATACATGACTTAGAGACCTAAAAACAATTGAGTTTAATGAATTCATATCACCAGGCTTTTTTTTCCCCCCTCTATCTTCTCTTTCTTGGTAAAACAGTTATACTCACAGTGCTGCTCTTTTCCCTCTAGGCAAATACTGGGGTCTGGTCACTGCCTTGGGTGAACTGGGCACTGTCTCTGGCAGAGGATTTGGCTCGTGCTGCTGACAATATACACAGAAGGCAGTAGCACAGTTATTAAGTTTTTATTGTTTTAAATCTGGCTATGATTGCAGAAATGTGCCAGACTCTGCACCAAAACGCCCAGTCAGCTCCTAGCGGAACGATGCTCGCCCGGCTCCCCTGAGGGACGCAACCCCCGGGGATGACATCAAGAGGACCTCGAGAACAAGGAGCCTCTGCGTGCCTTCCGCCACCAGGAGGGGCCGTAGCTGCAATCACGAGCGCGTCCTTGGCTCGCACCGCACCCCTGTCTTCCTCACATCAAACCCCAAAATGACTTAATTGTATTTTTGCTCAGGTCGTTGTCAGACTCCCCACCTCCCCAGCCCGATGAATTTGCCTGCACACCCTCTGCAAACCCTTTAATGGATGGTGTAAGGCACCCCGCGCCATCCCTGTGCTGCTAAGTGTACCTCTGCGAGTGAAATAGAGTCATATCACAAAATAAGGACAGGCTATGCGGTTTGCTGCAAATGAGAGGCGGGAGATGCGGTGCGGGGGGGGTCAGGGAAGGAGCTTTGCACAGTCTGGTATTGAAAGGTAGCTGTCTGCATCGTCGTGGCTGTCAGGAAGAGCTGTTCTCTGAAGCAAATAGATGCCTGACAGTGCTCATTCTAAGGGTTTGGATCTAAACTACTGGCCTCAGACTTCAGTTAAGCATTTAACAAACAGCAAATTGAGATTTGCATTCCCAGAGAAATTACGGGAACGGGCCTAATCTCTGGTCTGCCACTCAGGCAGGGGGGAAAAAAAATCAAAGAATGAATTGCAGTCTCCGGGCAGACAAACCCACAGCACCAAGAGGTGTCCTGCCCAGGCTTATCCTCTGAGACAGAGATGACTCCTAGCAAGAGGCTAGTGCTTTGGAAATCACTTCCCCCCCTCCCTTTTTATTTTTCTCTTTTTTTTGTTTGTTTCTTTTATTTTGTTTAAACAGCCTCGATGGCCATTTTGTCCACTTGCTGTCTGTTTCTTCTCCCTCCATTCAGGGCAAGTGCCACTTTTTGCTCCTTCCCCCCTCCTCGCCGCAGCAGCAATCTGTTGCCCATCACAGTTCATTGAATTGTGTCAGTGTCACAGCTCTCAAGTTCCATTCTCCTAAAAACTGACGGTAATTTCAACCTAAAACATGCAGTGGGCAAGCAAAGAGCCTGCTCCGCAGCACCGCAAGGCTCGAAAGCCTCATCGCGTTTTTGTTCCAGATCGTAAAACTCCAACTCCAGGAGCTGGGGTCAGGGGAAGGGGGGCCAAGTGTGACTGATGCCTGAGCCTTAGACAAGCGCAGCGTGCCTGGCGCTGGATCGGTCCATCTGGTGGTTCAGTTTCTTTATGGCTGCTATTAGAGAATTGCACAGCTCTGTCCAGGCATGACAGAAGCTGAAGAGAGAGAGTCGCCTCTGCAATCTGAAACACGGCTCTGTTTGGGACACCGAGAGCCTAAGTGTCATCCCCAGGTGCTGAGGGCAAGGGTACAAGAGCAGGCAAGAAGGAGGTAGCAAAGCTGAAGCGGGTGATGGGCATAAGCAAGGACTATCATTCCCTTCTGTGACACTCCAGATCATCAGAGTGTGTCGGACACCTATTCTTACCCTTAAAACATCTACTCGCAGGTAGGAAGAATTTACGAAGAATAGCAATGGGAATTTTAGTTTCTCCTCCACCTGTAGTTGAAGACTCACTGTTTTCTGATTTGGTATCAGGTTTCCTCAGCATGGATTCCCCTTTAGAGATGTTGCAGTCTAACTGCCCAGCTCTCAAGGCACTGACGGCTCTGATAGTCATTACTTACCTGGAGAGTTTCCCAGTCTTCCAGCCTTGTGGACTCCTAGTTTTGCCATTTAATTGTCTACAAATGTACACTAGCCAAAAGGACAACATACAAGCCTCGCAAAGGTTTCTAAACCCACTGGTCATACACAATACACAAAATAAATATGTACAAAACAGACAGATTTCTGCCTGCTTTTCCCCAGTTAAGTTTCCTCACCAATGTTGACTGTAAAGCCCTTCTAAAGCACTCAAGAGCTCTCCTCTCTTCCAACTTTGTGCATCCTCCTGCCAAAACGGAGGTTCTTCTCTTTTTAGACTGCAAAGTTCAGTTCATGCCTATTCTCAGGCTTCTTCCCTTAGAAAGTCTCACTCAAATCCCCCACAATGTCATAGAGCTATCAGTCCATTGGCCTTTTTAAGCTGGTTATCCTCTGATTAAGAACGTTTCATTGCAATGGAAAACTATCAAAGTGTAACCTTTCTCCATACTCATTCCCCTTCATTGTCCTCTGAAATGTCCCCAAGCTGAAGATAAAAGCAGTGAAGGTAAACAAGGCCCAGGCTCAGAATGCTATTTGCATGACAGAAATAGACTATAAACTGTACCACTGAGCTCGGGGAGCACTTTAGATCAAGAAATAAAACAGCAGGTATTATTAAAACAATAACAAAATAAAGTGACACCAGTGCAATTTGTTTAAAAAATAAAGACATAATATAGAACAAAGTCAATAATATTAGTTTTGTTTCAGAGTTTTCAACAGAGAAAAAGTGATTAAAAATGTTCCAGCTAATCATTTTACTGGATTCTATTGTTTATCACGGGTCTTGCTAATTTCTTTCAAGAAATTCCTAACTCCTACAAATTCTTAAAAAAAGGCTTGGCTTCATGGCAGGAACATTTTTTTTTTTTTCCAGTTAGAAATGTCTGACAACTTCACGGATGCTCTTATTCAGTGAGCAAAAGAACAAAAAGAGTTGTGATAGGGCCAAAGATACGGTCTTGTTTGTGTATCTGAGTTTGCTAAGAGAAACTGCTAAATGCATGTACCATTTTCTGAGAACACTGATGTAAGGGGTAGGAACAGCAACACTCCCAAAATGCTAGACTAACACCTCTGATCCCATCATTTCAGAAACAACAATCTTGGATTATATACATAATATTTTAACACCATTCATTCATTGGTGACCTGCAGGAGCCTGTGTTTTCAAACCACAGAGTGATGGTAAGATGTGGTGGGAAGTAACTATCTATCAGTCAAGGAGCAAGAGTATAGTATGTGATGGAAACTGAAAAGATTTGAGAGAGAAAAAGAGAGGAATGTAGGTAGTTCCAGTGAAAAGTTTGGACCAAATGTGTGAAGGGCCAAGGGGTGTTATGGGAACCAATATTTGAGGCGAATAAACACTAACTGTTTGATAATCTCCATTAGCTACCTGGAGATTCAACAAGGGCAGCACATAGAAGAAGAGTCATCTTGCATTATGCAAGAAAGGATTTGTGTGGGATAAGGCCACTGAGAAGAAGGGCAGAAGAACAACACGCTGGTAAATCCTATACAGTCTGTATAACCTCCGTCACGGTGGGTAGTGATGGACTAGCATGTTTATGCCTCCTAGAAATCTGAAGTCTGTCACTCCTTGCGTTTGGGAATCCAAGAAGATATGTTTTCTTCCATTATATAGATGTCTCTCGGAGCTGTTCTGTATGAAGCACACAAACACTTCACTGGTGCAACTATGAGATACAAATGAATAGAAAGAAATGAATTTTGAACCGAATCTCTTCTCCCCCATTCTTTTCCCTTGCACAGTTCAAGATAGATTTTTATGCAGGGGACAGGATTGCATTAAGTAGAAGTACAGCCTCTTCCCTTTTGGACTTTTAGTCCATGTGTAGATGGTAGATAATTAAAAAGATTAGAGCTCTGAAATTTTTAAACATGAATACTCTCCAAAATCTAGAGTCCAGGAAAGGACTGAAACATATTTTTCTTGTCTTATTTTGTGCCTGCCAAGTGAGTTCTCACATTAATAGATCAAATATAAATAGCCCACACATTTGGCTCTGGTAATTTTCAGAATATGATATACATAAATTTAACTTTATAATCTCATGATAAGTATGACTGCATGAAGAAATAATAAATGATACACTGTGTAATGCAGCTTTAGATGCCGCCAGAATATTTTATTGCTGTAGCAAGATTCAAACCATTCATCGTGTAAGGAGGAAGAGGAAGATATTTTTCCTTTCTTCTCCCGTGCCCCACAGAGAAGTCAAACAGTTTGCAACAGTCCTTTTGCAGATAGCTACCCTGATTTTCTCTGTTCTCACTGGGGATTTAATTTCATGGGCTGAGTTCAGCCTGGACTGTGTAGGGACAAGTCCCAGAGAATTCTCTAGATCACCTCAGCTGAGGACACAAATGCTCTTGGTTTTACATGTCCGCAATATCTCAGAACCACCTGAGATAGAAGAGTAGGAAATGTTATGGTTAAAGTTGAAAAAGTGTGGCTTAAGGGTGTTCATTTTTTTTCCAAAACTCAGTTTGGGAAGGGAACAGAAAATGTAGAAACAAGGAAGCAAGAGGTAGAAGAACAGGATGTGAGATTTGAAAAGTTGCAGAATAGTCAGCGAATCTCAAGTTTTCCACATTTCATAACATGTTTTTGTTCATTAGCAGAGCTGAAACCCTAAGTCCCAGATGCCTGCACTCTCAGGATTTTTCCTCTCTGCAGGCACTGCTGCAACCACATTCCCTGGAGACACGCTTGGGCCCCTGGTGAATGAGCCGTCTTAGGTAATACTAACTATGTAACTGGGACAGCTCAGGGACTGGCACAGGCCGCTGAGGACTTGCTTAGAGATTCAGGCAGCCTTTGCAGCCCACGCTGTGCCCTGTGTTGCCATGACTGTCCTTCAAGCAGCTTCAAAGCTCCTTCAGGTAAGTTTGTGCAGGGACTGCGAGCCCGGTCAGTCTGTCCTCAGCTGTATCCCCCGCAGAAGCGTGGAGAGGCACTAATGTGGCTCTCCAGAGCACAGTCACACGGGGCTATTCAGACTGCAAGGGTCTAGACCTCTTCTCTCGTCCTCATTCAGCACGGCTGGTACATCCCAATTTTTCTCTCACAAACACACAGCCTGCAGAGACAGCTGAGGGAGGCTCCCTGCCACGTTCTTCAAAGTTCAACCAGTCAAAGACACAGATTCTTGAGTGATGGGCATGGGGGAGGGAGTGACTTTTCCTAGGGTAGTAAATGGAAGAAAAGGGGCTAATTTAAGAGTGCATACAGCTGTTATGATAGAAGGACCCACAGGATGGACCACTTCCTTCCTCTGCTCAAATCTACGTGAAATGGCATAAACATCTACTGATTTACTTGCTACCTGTATGATATTATGCTAACTATATTTACATACATATGCATACTCAAATACACATACATATACAGACACATATATTTATATACGTGCATGTGTTTTTCTCTTCAAAGTGGTTAGAAACAAGTAGTGAACAGATGAAACAACAGGTTCTTGATTAACCCAGGAAATATGTGAGTTTTACAGGCACAGCAAATACAACATAAGATTTGGCAGAATGGCAATTTGTCAAATGTGCAATATCTTCTTTAGGTGCAGGATACCTGGATGGAAGCACAGCGATGAGGAAAGTCGTCTTTGGTTGACATATTTTTGCTAGTTTGTCTCCAACCAGAGCTATTATATGTCCATCTGCCTTCCCCAGGGACAACAGTGCCTCGACCTACCTGGTCTCTCACTGCTTCAACTTGCCTGCCTCGAGGGGCTGGGGCGGATAGCCCCTTAATTCACCATTAATAACCTGTTAATTCTGCACGGGTCCAAGTGCACAATTCTCATCTGTCTTTATAAACTTCCCTGATGACACACTCCTATCCAAGCCAAGTTGAAAGGCTAAATCCGGCTTACCAAAACCATTCCAAAACTGGAATGAATGCACCTGAGAAGCGTGTCTACCAAGTTTCTCACGGCTCCTTGGAACTGCGCTGTTGAAAGCAGTAGTTTGAAAGCAATACGAGTTGAGGGCACTGGAGTGTCTGGCCCAGCACTGGTTGCAGGACTTGCTTCTGAGAGATATCAGACTAAGCTATAATGTATTTAAAATTAATCTTTTTAATTTTAATCTGCCTTTTTCAGAGAAAATAGCAGTAAATGAAGTAGTCTATGTATATATCGGTGGAGGGAGACTACAGGAGAGGAGGAGAGAGAAAAAAGAGAAGCAGGCAGGTGGTGTTTTCTTTTTTTTCATCATCAGCAAATAACAAAGTTTTGTAATCATGAGAAAAGTTACCCACCACATGGCACATACCTTAGGACAGGATTTGTTCCTCTATATTGCTATGCTTCTCTTCCATTTCTCCATTCCTGATACCGTTAAGCTGCCTCATGTTGAGCCCATCCTGATTTTCCCACCTCAGAGCCATTTTGTAACATATGGTCTATTAGGTGTAGATGTGCAACTGCTTACATAACTTAAGGCTTGCTGGAATACAGAGACCTAAGTATATAACAGATGCTCAAATGAACACGGGAATGAACGTGCTGTGGTTATAAAATGATGATGATACTTCTCAGAATCAGATTTACTCTGCTTTTCCTGCTGAGTACACCTGCCCTATGATGGTGATACATGTGGCTCCAGCCAGTGAGGCTTTCTAGTCCAAAACTAAGCTCAGATTTTTGCTCTCTCTTCAGTGTTTCTGTGATCCCCCCACCACGCACACATACCTTCTTTGGGAAGGACTTGGACATGTTTGTCAAAGCATCTCAGCAGCATATTCAGGGCATACTCCCAGTAGACTTTCTAAGTGCAATATGCACAGATAAAAATAACCCTAGATGAGCAAACACAAGTACATCTTGTGGGTTCACAACAGGGTGTAAGCAACTCACTAGGAAGGAAATTAAAAGTCGTAAGAGCTGCAGTTGTAAGAAAGGGAGCCTTGTCTGATGATTTGTTCTATTAGCTCATGACGCACTTTCAAAGGTGCAGGATTCCTCATGCTGTGAAGGCATATGATACTATGGGTTTTGTCAAGGGAACATCGCCAAAGGACCCTTGACTCTGCTTTTCTGCCAAATAGAGCTATTCCAAAGGCCAGATAATATTAACTCCTGGCTCCTGCTACTTTGCTCTGCTCAGGTAGCAAAAAGGCAATAGGGCTACTAATATCCATCTGGGTATTCTTCAAAGGGTTGTCATGTGAGGTAATTCTGGTGCGAATAAGTTTATACCATCTTCTTTTCGCTCTGTCATGTGTATTTTGTGGTGTTCAAGGAGGCTGGGAGCAGAGCTAGGCATTCTGGACTTCAGCAGTATGGGAGGTCTTTAGAGGGCTGCAGAAGTTACTGAGACTTATAGCAGGACCAGAGCAGAAGTGAAATCAAACTATACCGCAAAGCAGCTTGGTCAGGCAAAGGTCTGTTTGCAAAGTTCTCTTGAATATTCACTAGAAAAAAAAAGACTTTTTTTAAAAATTTTTTTCAGAGGGCAGAGGGCTTTCCTTCCTGCATTCAGCACTACAGCTGCAGATTCCCAGCAGGTCCCCCATGGTCCTCCCACCCTGATGCCCTGGCCACGCACTACACGTGTTGGGCCTGTTCTTGCACCGTTTCTGTCATTGCCTTACTGGGGTCGCACCTCATGTGTTTAGTATGATTTTATCTCTCTGAGACTCTACAGCTCTGTCAAAGCTGCTGACAAGTTATCCGGGGTCAGCGCTGATGAACAACACCGACACAGGAGCATGATTTCCTCGGGACTTCTCATCTGCATGAAATCAGGAAGTTTTTTCAGTGTCTGCAGCAACTGTGAGGCTAGTGTGACAGAAACCAGGCTCCGAGGCAGAGTGGGTCTTTTACTAGCAAATCTTTCCTATTTAGCATCCTCAATGGCTTTGCTGCCAACAGTTTAATCACCTTAGAAAGCCATGGATCCCTCTGACAGTAAAGGATGCTACCTAAAATTACCTCCGCTGCTTCTTCCTGTGGCTATATTGTCAGACATTATCAGCAAATATTTGCTTGTTATAGACTGTCATTGGGGAAAAAAACATGCCAGTCTTCTTGCCTTCCAGGTAACTAATGCTTTGTTGTTTACCCAGAGAAGACCGTCTTCCCTGAATTGTTCTTTCTGTGTGTATTTCTCATCCAGACAAGCTGACAAGAGTGACAAGCTGCACCCACAAGCGCAGGTAATTCTAAGTATATAAAGGAGTGAAACCTTTATACTTAAAATGGCGCAAGTTTGTTTTCGCATTGTCTCCACCTGCATCTTCCCAAACTTCGTCTCATGGCTTATAGAAGGGGAAGAAAGAACACCTCTGACAATGAAAAGCCTCATTGCTCCTAAAAGGAGGGGATTTTTGCTGCCTTCATTAGAAAATGAAGGATTTGGGAGCAGAAAAAATAGATGCAATTCACTGACTGCTTCCCAAGTTTAGTATAGAATGACAAAAAGATTTCTCTTTGAAAATATTAAGAAATATTCTCCAGTTTTGAGAAAACATCAGACTTGAAAACTCCCACATTTCTCCTTTCTCATGGTACTCCAGAAAAGCTGAAACCTTTATTTTATTTGGTTTAGAGTAAAGGGAAAAAGGCAGGAGTTCCAACTGAATAGTAGACACTACTTGTCCGTTTTCATACCTCTCTCCTGAAAAGCACAGAGAGAACATGGTCTGAGACTACTGTGTAAAGTGAGAACACAATTTTAAATACATATTTATATAAAAAAAAATCCTAAGTACAATATGATTGTGTACAAGGATTGTTTTAAAAATTATTGTGAAGCATAATAATAATAATAATAAATTCATGCAGAAGGTACCAGTTCTGAATTAGTTATCCTTTCTTTTGGTACAAGTGCAACGGCTTTATACCTTTGGCATGTAGAATTAAATAATCAAGAAGTAAAGTTATATTTGTCTGATAACTAAGTTCTTTAATGGCACCTCTGTAACAAGCTTTGTTTTTATTCTTTTTGTTCAAATCTCTCTTTTTTTCAAAGCCACAGATTAACTAGGCTTGTTCTAAACAACATAAAATTCTTTTAAATCCAGACATACGACACATAAGCAAGGAAGAATTTGAAATCTTTCTAACAACCAGTATTATCCTGAATCATGCAGAAAAATGCCTGAGTCAATTACACATGCTCCCTCTAGACCCTGGCTGCATGTTAGAAAAGCATCTTTAACTGCGTTTTAACCTTAAAGTCATTCACTGAAAGACAAATGATTTTGTTTTAGTTCTTAACAACCAAGAGCTAGAAATTTATTTGAAACTCTTTTGTGCCAGCCTAAATACTGATGGTGTTTTCTCAAAAACATGAAAATGTGTGTTGTGCTTCTCTCCCATACAAGCTTGCCTTTCTCGTGCTGTAATTCACGGCAACATATAAGCCTTTATTCCTTTTCCTATACAGGGAGTCATGTAACTTGGAGTGTTTTCCTGTTGTGACTGAGAAGATGAGGAATTATAAAAGACTAACACTACAATTTAACGCTTCAGAGAAACAGTGTATATCATTACTCCTCTGTAGCCAAGCACACTAATTAATATTTATTGCACCTGTCAAACCAGTAGCCATGGTCAATCCATTGCTGCAGCCGTTCAATGGGAGGCTGGGCACCATATTTCTCCTTGGCAGGCATGTTTAGGTCATCAACAAAGACAAAAGCCCTTTTCCCCAGTGGAGCACTGTAAACCCTCTGCTTTCTCCTGCAAAATTAAACCATTAATTTTATTCATGTTAATTTTGGTCTTACTTTGAAACAGCAGAAAAAGAGAGCGAGAGAGAAAAACAGAGAGAGGGAAGAAAAGAAAAGACAAAGAAGGAAGGGAAATCACACACTTTCAGGGGAGCCTGTCTGACATTATTAGAACCAGTTCTTTTGGAATCCATGACCTTTTATTTTTATCAGATGTGCCGTAAAGGTCACAGAAACATGGGGAGGACATAGTTATAAATCCACATGGAGTTTAATCAAAGATGGCACGTTGTTCTGAAGTAAACAAGCTAATAAAACTATTCTAGTTTAAACAAAAAAAGGAGCGGGAGAGAAGAAAAATCTTTGTTAAAGAGCGTCAACAAAGTGCTGATGAACGTAAATGGCTATCAATGGAATTAATTAGGCAAGAGGGATTATAATAAGCGCATTTCGGCATTGCACCTACGGTAGGCACTTTGGCACCCTGAGTGAAGCTCTTTTATTTCCAGCGCTGCGCCTCGTTCCAAGGCATGTCACGGCGCGCAGCGTGCTGCTGCAGAGCTGCATTCACTCCAGCTAATTACAAGACAATGAGAACGCGAACTAAAGGCAACTGCAGAGCAGATTGCTTCAGCTCTGCCAGTTTGTATCCTGATTGCACCACGAACACTTGTGACACTGCGAAATAACAGCATAAGCGGAAGGGAGATGGGATGTTACACCCTCTGCTTCAGTGTGTATCAGAAAGACAAATTTTAATTACGGGCCCTGTAAGAACTTCTCTAGCTTTTTTTTTCTTTTTTTTTTTCTTTTTTTCTGTCTGTTTT
The DNA here is from genome assembly GCA_034781795.1 of Crypturellus tataupa. Classification (NCBI taxonomy): domain Eukaryota; kingdom Metazoa; phylum Chordata; class Aves; order Tinamiformes; family Tinamidae; genus Crypturellus; species Crypturellus tataupa. Next base: position 752,616 of record JAWLRI010000505.1, read on the forward strand.
TTTTTTTTTCCAAAAGTGTCTGGTAAGGCTGTCAGCAAAAGGATATTGTGCTCAAATCCAAGTACTAAAGAAGCTGTTTTGCTAATTTGCTAATTTGCTACTGCTAAGACTGGATTTGCTGGACCAGGTCCTTCAGAAATGTCTAACATGCCTAAGAACTGATGCTGCTTAGCCAAAGGGATCAACCAATGCAGGGACAGGAGGCAGTGTTGAGACAGTGACTGTTAAGTGTGAACCTGGTGAAAAAGCCTGAGAACCTACTGAGTGGAAGAGGAGGAAGCATTAACTTCTGCTGGAGAAGCTTAAGACCAGCTTAGTCAAGCCCAGTCCTCAGGAGTCCTTGAGAGTCCTGAATTCAGATAACAAGGCTCTGTGGACATTGCTGGAAAACAGTCAGTGGATGTGTATTTTAATATCATAGGTGCATACGAATTGCATAATACATCTCCAAAAGGTAGTGGGCTGGGTTTTCAGCAGATACACCATACGCAGAGATGTAGATAAACGCTTTGAAAATCCTGCTGGCTGTCTAAATAACTCTTTGAAATAAGAACTGACTGTCAAACTCACTAAAGTACGTTTGAAAATCACTCTAGCAGTTAGATGACTCAACAGATGTCTAAATACCTTTGGAAATACAACCTTTTATGGTTACGTATATAGGCACAGATGTATACATATTTTGTCTCTCACACTGAGACTTCTTACTCAGATGGCTCTGGATTCCCAAGGAAGATTTCAACTTTTAGGCACTCCGTCCTCTCAGTATAATCACGGCCTCGGGCTGATGCTGGAGGTTTTTCCACAGGGTCCCTGAGAAGATCTGGGCACTGCAGAAGGGGCTCAGCAGCACTGCCTGGCAAAGCCAGCGTTCAGGGACCTTAACCAGAAGACAGGCTGACAGAGCAAGGCTAAATCCGGCTTTTTAAGGACAGTTAGGCACTCTGTCACCAGGCTCTTCTCATTTCTCTGTGTAATAGCTCGTTACTTGGTACAAGCAATGGAAAATATGCAAAGCCAACCCCAGAAAGCCATGCCCTTGTGTAGGGCAGTGCTCCTGGGAAATGGCATAAATCTGGGACGAAGGCAGGTCTCCCTCGCTGTTACCAGGGGAATCCTGGGGAGCTGGAGGCAGCTTGCTAACACCAGGGGGGCTGAAATGAGCACTAAGTGCCCATGTCTGTCTCACGAGCCTAACCTATATTTCCTGGCTCTTTAATTCCTCTGCAGAGTTTATTGCGTGAGGCTGATGAAATGTATCGGGAGCTACTCCGTGGGTTGAATGTGGAAAGAAGCCATTTTCTCTGTGCAAATAATTATAGAACTAATTCTCGGGTCTTTTGTCAGCTGTCTCCTCTCTCCCTTAAACACCATCGTATGGCTGCAGTGCAATAAAGCAGGTTCAAAATAATCCTCGAAATTAATATAGCTTGATTTAGGTGGCTGTTTATTTTATAGCCTGGTTAAAATGTCAAGGAGATTTAACTGAAGATAAACTTTGTATTTGGCCCATTATGTTAGAATAATTCTAGCAGCTAAATGCCTTGCTTTGGGATCGTCGTATTACAGTGCTTTTCCCTTCCCCTGCCCACTGGCCTGCTAGTCAGTCGTTTGATAACAGACAGATAGAGGGGCCATATCAGAGAATATTTTGCATCAGGGAAACATGAGAATTAGATTCAGAAGGGTTGTCTTGTGTCGTTCACGTCTTTACCAACACAGAGTTGTTTTGGCTTTTATATTTCTCTGCAGTTCGTTTTACGTGACCCAGGAAATGCTGCTTTCATTGATCCTCCTGAAGTCTATTCGCTAATGGGAGATTTTTTTGTTCTTAACATGCAGCCTAAACATTCATTACCATTATTACGGTTCACAACGAACTGAATTTAGCACTTGCAGCATGTAGTTGTAATTTTACCTATCACCTGGAAGTGTACTCTACTGTATGAAAAAAGCCAGAATTATCATACAGCTCCTGGCTGATAAAACATTACTCAAATCCTGTAATGTTTTCAAATCTTGAGCTATTAATAATTTAACATAATTAATTCAAAACACTTCACTCAATGTGAACCAGAGAGAGACGATGGGGAAATGATGCATATTCCATCTTTCAAGAGTGGAATTAAATATGGAAAACAAGGAAAAGATAAAGAGCTGCCAACACTTACTTGGAGTGTAATTCACCTGTTTTGAACTTGCTATAAATTTCATGTTCCTAAGACTTTCAACTAACTTCACAGGCAAAAATAAAACCCCTTCCTCTATCACAAGTGAACCTTTAATATAGTCAGAGCTTTTTGTCAGGCATAAGAAGAAAAGAAACAAGTAAACAAATGGGGGAGATTTTTCTACAAAGGGTACTAACAATTAAGTAAAAGAACAGTTTTGTAGAAAAGTCCTTAAAATGCAATTCACGTAGATTACTTCCTCTTGTTTTGTTAATGCTTATCAGTGAGCAGCATTGTATCACTAACACTTTTGCTTGATTAAATCTTCTCTAAAAGCAGCTTGTTTTCTCTCCTTTCACGATGGGGTGTTTTTTAAATTTTATTTATTTGAATCAAGGCTGGACCCAACCTTTGTTTTCCTGGTTGGAAATTCTTGCTGTTAGACAGAACTGCAGGTGCTAAATTATGGCACAATACGTCGCAGCTGCAGAAGTGCACCTGGAAAAAATTAGGCTAGTAATGAAAATTTCACCTGAAAAGTGCCAAATTGGAAGTCTCAGAGATTGAATGCTTCCATTAAGCCGAAACTCGGGGCTCACAAACTAAGTTATAAATATTGAAACTTTCCTCCTTCTCTACTTTGAGCACCAGCACTTCCTTCCGACGCGTTGTTGTTCTTTCTTGTGGGGAGGGCAGGAAGGGAGGAACACAGATAGAGTGTGTTCATCTCTCATCTCCATTAAATCCCTGGCCAATCTCCGCTGCCAACAGAGGTACCAATTAGTGCTAATTGTAGTAGACACTAATAGTGTAGACACCTGTCACTATCTATTGAGCTGGGACCATCACTAAATTCACAAAGGCCACAAAAAAGGCATCTAGAATAATAATGATCATCGGTTTGCTACGGACCCAGTCTGAAATTAGACTGTTGATTCTACGATGAAATGCTGAACAATGCTTTTCAGAGGGACCGTAGCCTAAAGGAAATAATGCACGTGTATAGATACATACTTATATATTTATATATAATATATTTTATTGCAGAAACACACACACAGAGTGATACGGGGCTAGTTACCATAGCAACAGTGGCTCCCGCGCTGCACGGGCCGGCAGCCCTCACTGTTTTGTAGCCTTGCAGCGGATTCACGCTGCATCGAGGGGAGCTCAGCTCTAAATACCCCTAAATAACCCTAAATATCCCCCCGGGCGGCGGCAGGACTCGTGTGGGGAGAGTGATGAGCCCCAGCCCGCCCGGATGCCCCGCGCAGCCGGCGCGCGCATCGCTCGTGCCTGCGTGCGGCGGGCAACCTTCCGGCTCTCCTGTTCCGCGCGTAATAATGCTGTAATTTCGCACATAATATGTCACGACGCAATGAAAGGTAATCACCGTTCATTGCGACAAAAAGCGTGCGGCGTCTGTCAGCAGCGTCGCGGCAGCAAGGGCAGTTCAAGGGCCGAGCCTGAGCGTGGTTGCAGGCCACCTACCGATAAGGCGATGCGGGTTGCTCTGCTAAGTGCTCCCTCCCCTCCACGGGGCTGCGGGAAAGACAAAAGCCCCCGGGATGGGAACGGTGCTAAATCAGCCTTCCAGACACAGGCCGTGTCCCGCTTGTCTTGGGAATAGCAGGTGGCACCTGTTGGTCTTGGGGGAGCCTGTTGTTCCTGCTGCGGTTATCCTGCAAGCCCTGCGAGAGTGATAACAAGCCCATAAAACACGGAATGCTAGAGATTACATGCAAGCACGATAGAGAAAAATTAAATCTATTAAAAATCCCTGCCAGACCGTGATTTGCTATTATTATTTTTTAATTCATTGTAATATATACTGTGCATAAGACAAAAGCTAACAAACATAAATGGGAGGGAAATTAAACATATTAATTTCCATTCTAATCTAGACCTCTTGCTTGGAATAAATGGAAAGGCTAGGTGAGTGGGATCTGCTCCGAAACCTTCTTCACCAGGGATTCCTGCTGAAACACCAATGTAGGACCACTGCTTGTGAGGGGTCTCTCTCTGGCGATGAAAGCAACAGGGCACAGTACTCAAAATAGGTCATTTTTCTCCATGTAGAGCAGTTGGGCAGCCACAGATTCTCAGGTAGTTTTCTTGCAGTCCAAGGAAAAGGAAAATCCAGTCGCTCACACGTGGGCCTGGGATTCCTGGGGCTCCTGCAAGCTCTTTCCTATTTGGAACCAAATACATTGCAGACCTGCAAGAATATGTTTAGATAAAGCCTGCCCCTGATGTAAACATGATTCTTTTTCAATATACAAAGTACCTTTTCCAGCTTTTCTTTTCTGGGGGAAAATTTGCTGAGATGCTTCTATTTTCTCATCTCCTGTAAGGCCGCAGCTCAGCTCCAGGAGCACAAATAAGCTGCTGCAATGCCTGACGGGAGCAGGGATTCTGGTAAGGACGGTCTCTTTCCTTTGTCCCTCAGCTGGAAGGAGCGCAGGGAAAGGTCTGCATTAATCCCTAGCTCCCCTGGGAGAACTTGGATGAGGAGTTCCCTTCGCTCACCGGAGAACCGTGCAGACAAGCACAGCTTGTGTGCGGGTTCAGCCCTTGCCTTTCAGGACAGCACTTCACGTTCCCTAAGCAGGCGCAAAGAGACGTGCTTAACAGCGCAGCCTGCCTATGTGTCCTGATGGAAAACAACCCTGCGAGCAGGTAAGTTTCAACTCAGGAAGCTAAGTGAATGCCTTGAAAAGGCCCTGTCTGTGAGAGAAAGTACTCAGCAAAAGTCCCTCTCTTTGCCAAGGATTAATTAAATGTGGTCACCAAGGAACAGCTCAGGAAAGAGAACTTCAGAACAGAAGCTGTAATCAAACTACAAACATCACTCAACCCACATTTGTTCCGGCAGGTGGGTAAATGCAATCTGCTCCGAGACAGAGGCAGCACGAGAACAGCTCCATGGGAGAAGATGAAATTGCTTCGGCAGCCCCTGAAGAGCATCTTTCACCATCGCATGTACCAGGCCAGAGACCGATGCAGCAGAGGATGGGCTCCAGCCCTCACCTCCCCCCTAAATGCCCTTCAGCATGGGACGAGTGACAGTGGACACAAGTGAAGAAGCGCAGGGTGTCTGTCCTTGCCCACCAGTTCAAAGAAGGGCAGTCCAATCTTTCTCCCCGGGGATGAAAGAGATCTCATTTTGAGAGCAAGCTGTGCACTAACTGTTAGTTCCCTTATTTATTTGACTGCTTAATTCAGTACGTGACTTCAGGCATGTAGACAGACGTCGGGTGTTCATTTTCAGTCAGTTGACAAAATGCCTGGGAGTTTGAGTCATTTGATCAAATACTCCACAGAAATAATCACTGACTGAATCACTCTGACAGATCCGGGATGGGTTCTCCTTTAGCTCATTTCTTTATAGACCAGAAAGTTACCTTTTCTGTATGTATCTCAAGCACCCCTTTGATCAGGCAGCTTAGCGGTATTTGTTACACTAAAGGTACACCTTGTACCACTGTCACCACCTCCTGCTGCCTCCAATCTGCCTTAAAGCCATATGCCAGCAGCTCCTTCACCCTCCCTCTTCTGGGGCCACCGCTTGTGTGGTCTCAAGCTGATGGCGGTCCAGGTGCACTGACCTTGCACTCACACGGCTTCCCTTGCCTTTCCCAGGTCCTCTGCTCTCCCGGGAGAGCCCTGCACTAGCGTAGACTTCCCTGGCCCTCACTCATGAGCAGCTGCTCTGGAGACGTTTTGTTAGGGGTTCCTGGAGACCACCACCAAGCACAGCCTTCTCCTAACAGCTGGCTTCATTTCCTCAGCTTGTGTTTCAAAGCATCTAACTTTATCTCAGAAGCACAGCCACCGATATCATGCAGTCTGAGCTGGGTACTGTGTCATTCCAGCATCGACTTTTACTGGAGTAGACAGTGATCATTTGTACATAAAATGCAACATGCTTTGTGCTGAGGTTTCCGATTTAGTGCCAGATGTTTAGCAATAAAGAAGTTAATAAAATACAAACAATGACCTTTCATACAAGAATAGTTTCTTTACTCTTTGCTTTTCGAAGTCCTGATGATCACCTGGAAATCTTAAAATGAAGCTCTGCAACATCTGCACTACAGTTTGATTTCATTTGAGGAAGTGCTTATAGATGCATATGTTAAAGATACACTCCATCCAAGAAAATATTTCTGAAATGTTCTCTATTTCAATGATGGTAGTGAAAGAAACTCTAGGATACTACACTAAAAGCTATGCCATAATGATCTAGGAGTCGAACGAATAACCCCTCGCGATCCTGCCCAGACAGACTCAAGGAAGAAACCTCATCTATTCCATATAGCTCTCTAAGATGAGGGGATGATATTTCACAACCAAGAAAACATATTTATTGTTAACAGTTTTCGAGTACCACGTTTCAGGCTGGCTAGAGGCTTTTGGCTCAGAAGCAGACACAGAAACATCATGAAAGTAAGGGGCTTTTTTTTCCCCCAAAGTATTTAACTATTTTTCCAGATATTTCTTACTTTTTTTTTTTTTGGAATCTACATGTTCTCACTCATTTTATAGTTAGTACACTGCAATCAGTCATTGAAATTGATACAGATGGACTTTTAAAGCATTTTTACGAACTGAAAAATGAAAAAGTCAATAATCATAAATTTGACAGTTACTGAGCATCTCTGTGTTGAACTAGCACTTTCCCAGGGTCTGTTCAGTTGCTATGCGCATAGCCAGGCCCACAGGAATAGCCTGTTCTGTTCACCGCAAGCCAACTCTTCAGCAGCCTTGCCTAGGAATATGCTGGGTTACAGACAAACCCTGCATCTGCATGGACAGTGTGAAGAGTGGGAGAGATGAGCTCCAGTCCTGAGGTAGGAAGAAAGAGGAACTATAAAAAGTAAAGTGCAACTATATTCTAGTGTATTCATATCAATCTCTTTTTTAAAAAGATCTCAGGTTAAGATAAGCTCTAAATGAATTGCTTTTTTATGATATTGCTTATGTGCTGTGTGTACTTTGAAAGCAATCATCTCAACCAGGGAATTTTCCAGAGAATTTTCTTTGTTTGAGAGAAATTTTTACTTCACTGTGAATTAAAACACTCCAACAGTCTAAGTGAGAGAGCACAAGCCTACGGCAGCCCCGCCAAGAGTGGGGCTGCTTTTGGGTGTCTGCTTATTCTAAATCTTCTGCTTAGGCTACTTTAATATTTCCTTTGATAATGGAAATTTGAAAACACAGAGTAGAGAAAAGTATAAATATATATATATAAAATACATCGAGCAAGTGGTTTTGGCTTTGACTATCCCGAGACGAAAATGATCGTGACTCATGAGCCTCTTCAGCAAATACCCTTACGGCACTTTCAAGTCCTTTGTACTGCTGGTATGATATATTCTTCCTTCACTAGAGTCTGTCAGCATTTGTAATAACATTTATCAATCCATAGTGTACATAGGAATGTATACTTTACATAGTTCAACTATTTATGTCATGCTTGAGTCTAATTCTTATTTATTTTTTTTTCTCAAGGAGGTTATAATTATTACAGTTTTAACACCAGAATAAATATTCTATAATATTCTTAACAACTCATCCCACACTAACAACTTTCAGTCTTGAGCTTGCTCCCAAACTCTGTTTTGTTTTTTTTTTTGGCATTAATAACTTACGTGTGATGTTGCCCACAAATCTCATTTCTGGTGCTTGCAAATAGAAAGTTTCAAGATTTGCACTGCCTTGCTGGCAGGCAAAGCTCTCCACACTGAAAGGTGTAGAATACAGTATGAGCTTCCTTTTATCATGCCAATTACTGTTTGACTTGTTTGTCTGCCATGTGATGAATTAAAAATGCATGATTTAGATGCTGGAGAGCTAACCATTTTCTAGATATAATCCCCTGGATGCTGCCATTCTTCCAGTTGATCTTTTTGCCCTCTCTGAGTTGGCGAGTACCATATATAGCCCACCGCTCAGATCTTTCCCTAACAGATGGCTCCATTTACCAGTTGTGACCCAATCTGATGATGCCCTTTAATATGCTTTAGACTCTGGAATATCCAGGGACAGACAGCTGATTGGTTTTCCTAAAGAAAAAGCAACAAAGAAGAAAAAGTTAAGTAGACATGCTTCCTGGGCTGCTTTCCATTCTATATACCCCATATATCAGAATATTTGTCAACACCAATTAAAATGTGGTTTCGCCAGTAATAAACATTACATGGAGAAACAAATCAGCTTTCATTTATTCTGTCAGAAATAGAAGGAGAGCGTTTCGTATTATTTCGCGGATGATCTCCGCAGAGTAAACTAAGCACAATTACATATTTGATTTTAATTAAAACTCTGGGTACCTTTCGCATTTTGTTAGAAGGATGTCCTGGGCATGATTAGCTGAGGCCTGCCCTGAGAAGTTAATTTGACATACAACATATTTTTCACGAGGTAACTGTCGCAGGAAGTTGTTTGTAATAGCTATCTTTCCCAGGCCTGTGGGGGCAACAAAAAGTAATGGCTTATCCTGAAGCAGCATCTTCTCTGCGAGGCAGTACATCTGCATAACAGTCCCGGTGGTGCTCACAATAATGTCATTAAGCTGGGAGACTAAGAGAACGAACCGAAAGATGCAGATAAAGGTGTTTCATTACCCACTGTACACAGAACAACAACACAACTCAGTCGTAAAATAGTTCCAAGCCACAATAAAAAGAAAAAAAAAAAAAAAGGCAGAAAATACCTGGGAATGACAAAGGAGTTACAGTTTATGAGCAGCAGGCCTGGTGGAATTGCCAAGTCGGAGGCTTAAACACAAAAGAGCCCTAAGAAATCCTGTTTGGTGTTGAGGGAGGGAGGCTATTATACCCAAAGCGGGTAATGAGAATGCAGAGAGTTTGTGTCGTTAACTGTTTTCTTTTACAATATTTGACACTGGGATGGCTTAATGCTATGTTGTTTTCTCTTCAAGCCACAGTTTTCCTCTGTGTGAGCATGAGAGCAGAATTCTAATGCGAATATACACTGGGAAATGGGGCCTCACTGCTCTGTTTTGTCTTTTCCAATCTCTTACACTTTAACTGGAAGGTCATTTCATTTATTACACACAGAAAAGGGCAGGAGCCAGGCTTAAAGCTTGGTATGTACTCGTCTATCAAACTGGCACTTATTTTGTTCTGCCTTATCTGGGTTAGCCTCCTGCCCTCATCCCTCCTATAGGTACACGCGTTTGGCTAGAGAAAGGTCAAAGTGACCGCATTGCCTGCACTTCTCCTTTGCACCCTTGCACGGGAGTCAAGCTAACTTGGGATATTGGCAGCTGAATTGCCCCTCCAGTCCGCAGGGTGGTTTGTAACCTCTGCAGCTCCTCCTCTACATGAGAAAACTACCAGCAATGGGTACTTCATGCAGCAGGTTCACAAAGCAATTTCATCTATTCACAGCTGGCTTATTAAGGGAATCTAGCAAATGGTAGTATCATTGAAACATTATGTTTCCTGCCCTTTTCCTTTTGAACATAGCTTTGAAAATATAGCCAATATAAGCTGATGGAAACCAATTGCTGGGGTTGATAGCTTGTCACTTATGTTTCCTGAAAACTAGATGCTATTCTCGGTGCCTTCTCCTGGGGTGCAAACTGTACTTTGAGCAACCAGGGCGGGGAGTACCTCGTTTTCCACAGCCTCTCAGAGTGCTGTGCATCGTGGAGGTTGCGTTGCCTGCACTGCTTGCAGTGTGGATAGCAATGCTCTGGGCAGCTCACATGGGCTCTGGCTAATGAAACTTCAGCTGAGATGCGGAGGATGGAAAGAAGGAGCCTCTTTTGTTAGAACTTCTCTTTTCAGACGAACTCCCTCCTTGGTAAGGCCAAACCAGAGCTGTCCTCCTCCCTCTCTTGTCCCGGATGAGCGCTAGCGCTGCGTATGCATTGCACCAGCTACATGCATGCAGCTGCATTTTGCTAGGCAGCATGGAGACACACGCAGGTAACAGTAACCGCCACTCCTTAAAAGCCAAGGTCAAAAGAGCAGCCCTAAATGAAAAAGGTTACCAGAGTCCCTGGATGCTCATGTCTCACACCAAGGTCCTTTGCAACAGGGTGCCATGGTGTGCAGTGTGGGTGGACAACGCTCAGTATCCCCAAGCGAGGAAGTCTACAATGTTCATAGAGAGCCCATCATTGGGCAGTGGGATCTAACAAGATGCTCTTTATTTCAACGAGAAGCCTCTGAAGCTCTTTAGAGCTGCACGTGGACAATGAAGCAGTCGGCCTGTGCTCCTGCGGTAGAATATGGACTTTTCTCTTGGGCTCCTGTCCATTTTTGTCTAGAATGAATCAGTCTAATCTGGAGTGTACCCTGAAGTAGTGTCTTTCCAATCAGACTCCTCCCTGTCCAGAATCTGGGCCTGAGCCTGGCTGTGCATTACCAAAGGGCTGAAATCATTCATCTTTGCAAACATTTTTGCTATGGTCTCACCCCTACACAAACTGCATCCCAGAGACCCCGGTCATGCAGAGCTTGAGGCTGCCATGGGAAAGGGGAAAGAGAAGAAACAAGAAGGGCAGAAAACTCCAAAGACTATTTAATTATCACAGCCTTTCTTTCTCTTTGTGGCTCAAGAGATGTGCACTGTATACACCTGCATGTATACAATTAAGCTGTGAATTAGCCACAGTTTGACCTGAACAATATTGGTAGCTGTCCTTACAGATTGGTTTCACTCCAGCCAAAATTCTCAGCCTAAAAGGTTAAATATATAATACTCCATACTGTCGATAATCCATTTTTCCTGCTTTCAGCATTAGGAAGAAGGTGAACATACAGCTAATTAAAATACATTTGTTGAAAAGGTCAGTGCAGTAAGCTGCAGTTCAGCTGAATAGAAGGATTACGATCCTATTCACCCAGTCTAGTGACAAACAGACTGAAAATGGAGACTGAGATACAATTAATCTGTTTTGCTCTCACAGAATGAGAAATGGCTCAAACTTAACAGTATTCAGGGTCTGAAAAAAATCTCAATCCTTAGTGTTCCCAACATGCTCTGGTACAGTGGTAATAGGCTATGCCCATGCTTTTCACAAGAGATTTAAGGAGTCTGCTAGCTGCTCCAATCCCATTCAAATCCCGTTTGAGTGTCTCATTCACGTCCCTTTAAAAATACTCATTTATTTTACAGAAATAATCTGTACAGTGCAGTTGCATATTAGTGACTACTACCTCCTGGCAAATAACTAAGCAATTAAAATCTATGCACATTTTCAAGCCACTGATCATCTCCTTTTTCCTGGGAGAAAACTTACAACAAACAAAGTTTTGTGGGCCTACATCTAAATGTTCCACTGCAGATTCTGATCTCAGTTCAGGAGTCTCATATTTGACTTTATCAAAGACAAGAACTGTTTTATGTTTAGATTTCACCAGCTGCCAGAGGAATCTAAAGGTACCTCCTCTGTGCGAATGCATAACGAATGAAGTTGTGAACGTTGCATTTTTCATGCTATTCACTACTCTGAGTCAGACATCTCCAGGACGCCATCGGCCTGAGAAGACTTTCATGCCAAGGGTAGTTGTATATTAAAGAGAATCAATTCGCATTAATCATCCTCTCGCATTACCCAGAAAAGGTTTGAAAAGCCCCACACTTGGGCTCTTTGTGATCATTATTTACCCTCGGGTGCTGCTCTGTTGAAGTGCCAGCTCCCCGTCATATTCTGGTTTTATCACCGGGGCTCCCACTGGAAATAAAGGAGCTCAGCACCCTGCAGAGCCTCCATGTGTGCGCTTGTGACTTGTGAGGTGATGCTGTAAAATGATCCCCATGGCTTATTTCAGAGCTGTCTGTGTTGCAGCAAGAGAAGAGTTGTGAGGATGGTGTGACTCATGCAACGCTGAATACCCTGCAGCACACCAAGAAAAAAGGCCCACTGTTATCAGGAGTACCAGTGCAAAGCCTTCTTGCTGTATGGGAATGCTGAACACCAGTGGACACAACAAGGGAGTGAGAGGATTCCTCCTTGATGATATCCACAGGTAGAAGTGCCAATGTGCTCCAGCAACGAGTTAGCCATAGATATTAGCTAGCCGTATATGGCTAGCTTTCAGCAAGCCCAAAGCAAAATGTGTTTATAGTTCTTTATGCTGAATTTCAGAGGGTTAAATTCATTATATAACTACAAAGACTGACTGAATATGGGTTTTCAGAATGCCCATAATCATTTGCAAAAAGGCAGATGGGCAGCCACTGAGGCTAACAGCGAGATCCAAAATAAAGTGGGCTAACAGCCAGACCCCACGGTGCTGAACTCTTAGATGCCTGCTTCTGCCTAGATTTGAGAAGCCTCATCCAGCCTCAAAAACTACCAGTACAGATGATCTAACACGTCTCCACCATGCAGGGCAATGCCATGCAAAGCTGTGCCAAGTTACAAGTAGCCTTGATAAAGAGGATGAAGCGGCTGGAGCTACAACCTCCCTGCACTGCAGAGGGTAGAGGTACCGGATCTAGCATGACACAGTGGAGGCCCAGGTGGCCATGGCATCTCCATTTAGACTGCCTGGAGCAAGAACTACACCCTAACTGTGTGGTACAAGTTCAGCTGTGCAGCTGAGCCGCTTACCTACATCCACTCTGGTCTCCAGCAGCACCACAAAACCACCTGTCTTTCTTGCATTCCTTCTCCTGAGCAACACATGCTCAGAAATTACCAATATGCTGGGCAGAAACCTACCTAGAGCTAAACCATGCGTGAAGCTGATGACAATAAAGTCTTAAATTCTGCCCCTTTGGCCATTGCACATAGCAGGAAGGCACCATCAGAGCCCTGTTGCAGATTGGCACTAATGTTCCCTCTTTCCAGGGTCTGAGCTACAGCTTTCAGGTGCTCTCAGGGCTGTTTTGAGGACGAAGAAGCTGTACTGGTGCCCTTAGGAAGCTTGGCCTGATTGCGAGTGCTCAAGCTACAGTGGTTTGACTGCTGCTGGTCGAGCTAGTCAAGCAGCTCCACTGGAGTCTCGTCTGAGGGACAGTGGAGTTCCAAAGCTCCCCTGGTCTGCTGCCAGGTTTGCAGTTGGGCCGCTCAGCTGTCCAAGCTGGGGGTACCACATGGGATCAGCAACTGAGCCTTCAGGCATTCTCAGGGCCAAATGAGTAAGATAATTAGCTAAAGTGATAACCGGGTAAATGGAGACATTCTGTGGGCAATGAACCCAAAAGCTGGTTTCTCTGTTGGGTTTTCTGCAATCTGACAGAGTATCAGTTCTGACTGGAGATTTCTGAGACTGTGTTTTTCTTCTTATTCTCTCCTTCTCTCTCTCACAGACTTTTCAGTGACTAATGAGGATTAAACTCATTCTGCTGACTTTGTTGTGGTGGGCACCCTAATTAAGGTCCTATTCCTCTACAAAGCTGTTTATTTTCCTGAAACTTGTAGAATATATTTAAGACTGTCATCCCACTTTCAAACTTGCTTGAAACTGAATAATGAGTTCAAAATTTATGTGAAGAGGATTTGTAGGTAAGACAAACGTGCACAGGGTGATCAAATCAGTCTTGCTTCCTTCGAAAACCAGAAGAAAATCCACAGTAGCTATGAAGCTTAGTTGCTTCCAGAGGTGGTAGGTGGCAGCCAAAGGGAAGTTTTCAAAGGTGTGTTTTGGTACCTGATGCTAAACTCTGATAAAGATCTCTTTCAGAAAGATTTTTCTTCATTAAAAAACAAAACAAAACAAAAAACCCAAACTAACAAGCACTACAGGGGAAAGGACTAATTTGTTTTCTTACCATGTTGGAGAGAAATTTTCTTTTCCCGCCCCACATGACCCTGCATAGTGTTAGCTGTACTAATTGTAAACAAAAGTCACACTGTCAAAATAAAAGGGAGATGAATTTAGCAACAATAGAGTTCATTAAAGCTTGTTAATCTTTAAGAGGATGGGTGCGATGTAATTGGAAGAAAGGCTGAGAGCTAAGTGGGTAAAACATTTCATGGGAATACATTTCAATTCAAATGACAAAATATAATTAAAAGTGAGGAATTAAATCAACTGTCAAAAGCACGGTTACAGCTGTCTGTTTCTTTTCTCTCTCTCTTTTTTTCTTTTTCTTTTCTTTTTTTCTGTTTTAAATACAGTTATGTTTCTTTGCTGGCTATAGCTGCCTTTCTGTGCTTTGGTCTTAGCTGTAAGTTTTGTGAGGCCGGTTCTGATGGCCCCAAGAGAGATGACACCCTCTTTTCCTTTTTGATACAGTTTTTGATAGCCAACCCCAAAACTGCTATTGGAAAGTGACTCCTTCCTGTCTTTTAGTCTGTCTTAAACGAACTGCAGTTTTCCTCCCTTACTTCAGTCCCAGAGATTTCCCTGTACCAGATATCTCAGCCTCCTCTTCAGGACCTTTTCTAATTTGACTCTCTGGTCATAGCCCTCACCTCCTTCTCCACAACTTTGCAGTTCTGTATTTTACCACTATCAGTTCTTATTCTCCATCCTGCTCAAGATGTCTGAACTTCTACTAATGACACTTTTTACAATCAGAATAGCTTTTCCTTTTTGCTGGGCACAGTAGCCTCATGCTCATGGTTTGCAACCTTTCAGCCTGCATTCCACTCCATTCCTTGGACAATCTCTGCTATCGCTTGCCGATAAACGAATATTTAAGGAAACCTAGGAAGTAAAGTGTAAGCTTGATGCTATAACATCTGCACCCACCAAATATACTCTCCAGGAAGACCCAGCTTTCCTCCCTTTGCATTATTACATGCTATCTTATCTCTCGGTTTAATGCTCCTTCTTGTGGTACTGCGTATCTCTGCTAGACAGTCAGCTCCTTGAATCATGAGCTTTCATGTACACGCTATCTAAACAGCACACATACACCCAAGGTGTCTCTTCCTTCACACATAAGCACATATATTACTCTCACAGTCAAAACAGGTGCTTTCTACGGAGGAGAGACAAGAATAAATAGCAGCCTGCTGTGATTTTTTTCCCCCATATCGTTACTTCTAAGTGCTCACGGAGATACTTGTGAATTCTGATTTTAACCACAGGATGAGTATTTACATATACACCTGTGCTTTTGTGTGAATGTATCACACAGAGAGGTGAGAGGGATCATTGCCCGGACCCTGTCTGTCCTGCTACCCTCCCTAGGGCCTCTATGAGCCCCAGCCCCTGCCCCATTGCAGCCCTCCTCGGGGCTGTCCATCCTTTCTCTGCAACACGGCAGTGGTGTCGACTCTGGCCCCATCGTGGCCTCAGCCCTGTCCCAAAAGGACTCTTCCAGCACAAGCCCCAGGAGCTGATGACCCTCACAGTCTTATTCCGAGTCTCCTGCATTTTCTGCAAACTTTCACAGAGGAAATATTGTGAATGATAAGGTCTCTGATCTAAGTGTGGCATCTCAGTCACCATATGCATGGACCTGTTTTTCAGCTTTTCAGATAAATTGCCAAATTTTGGTGCTTACATTTGTGGAGGGTTATTCATAGTAGACCATGCAAAAACAAACAAATAAAAACAAAAACAACAAGTAAATGGCATCTTTTGGCATCTTGTATTTGTCTTTCTGTCAGGCTTATGATCCTGCCTTACATTCAAGGCGACCCCAGTCTGATTTTCCTAAAATGTCAGATTCTCCCCTCTTCACACCAATATCACACAATTCCTCACATGTTCAGGTAGAAGCTGAATGTTGATTTCTTCAACTGTAAATAACAGTCCCAAAGGAATCACTTGATAAGCATTGTATTGTGGAACTGCTATTCCATTAAAAACCTCTGTTCTCACAGCTGTCAGCGAATGAGTTTCCTGTCAGTTTTTTACAGGAATCACCTATTACAAAGCACCTCTAGGTCCACAGGCAGCATTTGAAGTGTGCCCCATTGACCAGCGGCAGCAAAAAGATTGTCTCTGCAAATAAACTAAATGTCAACCTCTTTTCCAGCCTGCAATTTTTAAGAAAGAAGGAAATCTAATTGTTTTGCCCTACAAAAGCAAGAAACTTTTTGTTTTCCTCCTCTCCGCTCCAAGTAACCGGTTCTCACCTCAGCTCTGGGCACTACATGAGCACCTCAGGTCTCCAGGGCTCCGGAGTTGAGCCTTGATCTACCCCTTTACATGCCAGTAACAGTGTTGAATTTCTTTCACTCATGGGACTGACCTTGTCAATCCGTAGCACAAAGCAAAACCAAACAGCATGGGCACCTTCAAGGTGCTCTAGAGAGCTGAGTCCATGAGCGGTTGTGTTGCCTGCCAACTACTTCCGTGGAGTAAATGGGCAGACATGGGCACAGCTGGTTAAGAAATTAGCTGGCATGGGAAAATGGGAGAGATTCATGCAAAAGGTTAAAAAAACCCAAAGACTGCATATCAAACAACATTTCCGTCATGAATTTAAAGATTTGTATCCTGTCCCAGACTCCTCTTACTTATTAACTTCTCAGTAATAACTCAGAACTTTGGGGATAGGGAGTTCTCTGATTATGTATATGTAAAATTCTTAGCGCTCTGTACATGATATATAAATAATACATAACATTGCTAATGACATGGTAATAGTATTCACAGCTTCCACAATTGTCATTTTCATCCCAACCAAATAGACAGATAGAACTCTTATCCTCTATAAATGAGAAATATCAGAGAATATAAAAAGCATAAACAGGGAACAAAAGAAGTATTCTCATTCCTAAGCTATCTGAATCTCAGACCTATGAGCTATGTGCAACTTCTCTTTCAGATTTAGGGTTAAGTTGTAAAATGAGTGGCACCAAAATTTTGCCTAGACACATCTGAATTCAGGGGTTCCTGAAAGTTGCCTTTTCAAATTACAGGGGAGAAATACTGTGCCAGAAAAAGTAAAACTACTAGGTCAGGGCTATTTATATTGTTAGTTCAGGCCATCGTCCATATGGTAGTAACAAAGATTATTATTGTAGGTTAATTGCATAACTGCAAGTGTATACAGTTGTTTAACTGACATTGCTGTGAACATGGATCTGCTTGCCCACTGTCACTATGTTTTAATATGCTTCCTTGCAGCATGAGTTATGATTAATGAATTTCTAGGTGAATGAATTACAATACTGTGATTAAATGTAATACATTAAAATGTCTCTACTGGCATCTCTGTATTAGAAAGGAATTATGGGGACTCTTTAGTCCTCACTTGTGTGAAGGCTCCTAAAATATATTTTAGCAACTGCATATGTGACAGTCCTGGAAAACTGGAAGGGAGTGCTTTCAAATAAAACCTGTCATTAAAATATAACTACCAGTTAATTCATTAGGAAGAAATTATTGTTCTTTTAGAGTTTCCACACTGTGACTTTTCACATGGGTATGAACTGCCATTGGGAAGTTCAGCAGATTTTTTTAATTTACTTTCTTTTAAGTCATGTCCTGATCTAATAAAAGGATCCCACATTACAATCTTGAGCAATGTGCATCTCCGCTGCTGTCATATACTTCAAGTTTTGTCCAGGTTCAAGGGAGCAGGGAGTTTACGATCATCTCTAGTTCGCTGAGAAACTGCCTTGTGCTAGATGGTTTATCACTAAGTCTGACAACAAATCTAACTTAACTCAGTACAATTAAAAATGAAACTGTTGACTATAGACAACACATGAAAGAATTACTTCATTTTAAGTACTTAATATTTTTATATAAAAAAGTTAATTTTATCTGGAGCCTTGAAGTTGCTTTTCCATTAGTTTTAATAAAAGTTTACGATTCTTCTTATTTTCTAACTTAAAATATTTAAAAGAAACATACACATGCAAATTTTTCTAATGTTTTTTCTTCCTATATAAGCGTAAGAACATGAATGACATTTTCCCTTTGATTTTTGTTTTGTTTGTGTTTTACTTTGTTGCACAGAAGCCACATAATACGAAAAGCACAAATAACTATTCCAGCCCAAGGATACAGACTGAAGACTAAAAAAAGAAATTATTCTGCTATCAAAAGATTTATATTTCAAAGGATGATGAGCTGTGTTGCAAGTGCAGATGGTGGAGTACATTCTCTTTAAATACTGCGTTCCAATCTTAAAAGTCAAAAAAGGTGCAACCTCCCTGCAAGATATTGACGAAAAACTCCACTAAATTGTTTGTGCCATCTTCAATTCCCTGAGCAGTGGCCCTTTAATATTTTTTCTAGTAGGAATCATAGATCCAGGCTGCAGCATACTAATGAGTCTAAGCCTACCAATTATATTTTGCTCTCCGTTTCAGATTAAATGACTGTCTATCTAGGCGTTCAGGCAGCTCATTCCCTCCCCCCACCAACAGTACCCTGGTTTTCAAAAATAGAAATAATAACAATAATAATGTACGGTAGCTTTCCAGTTAGCCACAACTCTATATGCTTTGTTAGGCTAATGATAAAGAAAATGCCTGAATCTCAATGTTATGGTAGCTGCTTCATGAGGATAATCAACTTGCCATGCATCTCTGCAGCTTTGCACAGAGAGATAGAGAAAGCTTTAAGGAGTCAGGAACAGCGAAGTGCATATAGAAAAGAAAAAATGTCCAAAGATGAAACAAAAAGAAGAAAGCTGAGGAATAAGAATAGTAGAACGTCTTAGGAATTTTCCACTTCTTTCTTTTCTACTGAAAAAGCCTCTTTTTTTCCCCACAAAATGTTCTTTAGAATATTTTCTATTTGAAGAAGATCTCCCCATAAAAAGGAAAGACCCAAGGGGAAACTTCAGGTAGGCTGTCTCCACCTCTGGGCCTCCGCCTCCACTTCCTTCCCTTCCTTTCCCTGCTCTCCAGCGACCCTTCTCTCCACTAATGGATCCAGAAGAATGGAGATAACTCCTATCTGGCCTCCACTCACGCTAGCTCCCAAAAACGTAGAGTTTTAATGACATTCAGCTTCCAGTAACACACAGGAACGTTCTTGGTCTCATGACTTGCCTGCCAAGCGCAGGCAGACACCCAACCATACAAAGATATTGCACTTCCTTTGAGCTCACGCCTGGCAAGTGTGCAAAACCAAGGAGGTGAAACTAGACACACACCTCTCATGATCTGCCTTCCACATCTATCACCAACACTTTCCATCAAAATTGTGCTCAGTATTTTTATTAGATGCATCAAAATCATAACTGCACCAACTTGTGGCTTCCAAAATTGTAACACAGGCTTTGCCATCAATAGAAAAATGCTCTAGAATAAGCACGCACACAGAGGTCCTAGACTGTTAAATTCACAAGAGACAAGAGTTCAAGAAAGGGAGAGTAAGCATGCAACTGTTTTTATGAGAAGAAGCAGCTGGGTTTATGTAGAATAGCTGTAGGAAAGGTTTCTCAGAGACTGGTAGGGGATGGTTATAGTATTCCAAATTCACATGCAACCAGGAATAACATGGGTAGGATTAGGGCAGGGCTGCAAATAGAGAGGTTTCATAAGATCAGAGAGAGGCTAAGACATCTCAACAGCTTCACACACACCATTGCCTTCTCATACCTTTAGACCCTGGCTTGCAGGAAATATATGGCAGGATTTTAAGTGATTTTTCTCACAGCTTTCCTTCACAGGTGGTAGCCTCACTCATTCCTTCTCTCAATGGGAGGTTATTTGTGCCCAGAGGATGAGTATTTAGCCCTACAGACCCCTGGCAGCCTGTACATTTCTGGAGTTTTAGGAGATGCAGAGTAGTTTTGAGGGCTTTTGGGGCACCCCATTTCATAGAGGAGAGAGTCATCATTACTCTTAGGAGCCTGCATGGTGCTGTCTAACTTGTGATGGCAGGAAAATGGTTCTAGGTTGACAGTTTCACTGTCGGCCTGTAGGCATCTGAGGGCTGTGGTATCACTTTGCTGACGTACATTGGCTGTCAGAGACTGTGTATGACTGGAGATGGGGGAAACCATCTCCCCATGGTGAAATATCCCCAGTGCTTGGAGTGGCTCCTGACTATTGCTGTGAGTAGCAGGAAGAAAGGGATGGAGTTCCTCTAGAAACTCGTTCTTGCCTTTAAGAAGTGTGGTCTTGCATTGCCCTATCCGAGCTGAGGACACCTATTTGCTGTCTTTTAATTCATTTCTCTTGAGCTGAGCATGCATTTCTCTTTATGACTCCCTCCTTATCAAACTATTCACCACAGATGGGCTCCTGCCCTGCACCAAACCCTTCTCTGCTTTCAAGGCAAGAACAAAACTACCTCTCTCCAGACCATTAGGTCAAATCTGAAGAGAATAAAATTGGGTACTGACAATGAGTTGGCATTATGCCTGAAGAGTGGATGTAGCGTCCCTCAAATTGGCTGAAATTAATGAAGGAGGACGGATAGCTTGTACCACAGAGCCATTTCTGGGTTGCTCCATGATGAGGAAAAGTAATAAACCTGCTGCCAAAACCACATATGTCCCATTTTGTCCTGAGCCCCTGAAACAATGAAAGACTGGAATAATGAAGGAAAGAAGAATGAATTTGTTTCTCATCTCTCTTCCACAGCTGAGGATACGTCCCTTAGCTGCTTGAAGGCTGTGTTGCAAATTTACTCTCCCTTTGTGCTGGCTGGGCAGGAAGGACCAGCCAAAAAAAGAAATTTTATCCCCATCTAACTAGTTCATTTAGATGGTTCTGGGGCCACCTGGTAGCACAGCAATGCTCTGATTGCCTTCTCTGCTTAAAGTCCAGAATGAGAACAGAACTCTCTTGACTGACGCATGGGGAGGACACATGCTTGCACTATTGAAATTAGTGGCAGAACACCACATGTGGGCACTGTAGGTATGTTTTGAGAGGAACCGTTTGCCAGGTTATAAGCCACTAAAAGAGTCCCACTGGTTTTGCATCAAGCATATGCACTGTAAGAGAATCAACAAATGAGTTAACTTATACTGCGGTTGTTAATTTTGCCTTGCAGGCACAACTGAAGAAAGTAAAAAAATGTAAGTATTCTCTCTGTTCCTTCAGAGCTCAACCTAATAAACAGCTGAACTGGCACAGCCACAGTGGCAGAGCACCTCACATGGGAGGGGAAGGATTGGGAGACTCAGTGGTTTGCAGTAGGAGTTTTCTAGGACAGATTGATGACTGTTGGAGGACATTTCCCCACTCCTTGGGCAGAACCGCTCTGATGAACCTTCTTTATTCACCTTGTTCCCTCTGTGGTGCCAGGTATTGAAGAAGGTATGTGGACACCTACTGAGCAGTAGAATCAAGACCCCTTCTAAAGAATGAGCCAAAAGGAAAAGGATTACTGTTTGTGAAAATAACTACTTTCAAATAGTGACATGTTGCTATCAAACCGGTCCCCATTTAACAGTCCTAATCTGGGCTTAATTGAACAACACTATTGAATGAAGAGTCCTTGAGGGGGCAGCTTGGTTTTGATTGCAAGTGCAAAGAGACATTATAGCTCATTTCAGTTCGGCCTTTCATTTTGATGGGACTACGATTTCACACAACGAGCCTTTTTAACTGGAATTTGCCATACTCAGATGCTTTTTGCCTTTAATTCCCTCCCATCTTTTGCTCTCTACTTCCAGTCAGGAATACTGCACCACCTGCAGCCTTGAACTTGGTTAAGTCTATCAAACAACAATTTTGCTGTTAGGTAAAGTATTACTCAACTACATCAATAATCTTTCTGAAAGAAGAGACATTTTGCCAAGTAATGTTAATAGACAATCAGAGGGCCTGACTTACATGGAAAATTAGAAACCTAAATATGACTAGGTTTGCTGAACAGTGAATAGGAGTGGGTGGATACATGAACCATGCGGAATTATCGGAAGCACCTGAACGCTAAGGATGGAAAGGGGTTGATTAAAGTGGTATCAGAAGTAAAAGTAAGAGAAACAGGAGAATGGTCTCTTAAGAAATGATGCATTCACAGCTAAATATAAAACCAAGCTTTGACAATGAAACTTGCCATATTGCAGAAGGGTTTTTCACAGTAAGCCATTAAGCCCTGTCTCCCGAGACCTTAAGCCTAGATTCAGAAAGTACCTTATAAGGCAGGGACAAACCTGTCACAGCCTCCAGTATGGAAAAGATGACCCAATACATCTTTTTCTTCCATAATTTCTATGATAATTCTATGAGCTTTCATATTTTGAAAATAAAATTCATTTCTGTACATGCAGTGCTGCCACTGCCTGTTGCCTTGTGAAAGTGGAAACCTCTGCCCCAAAAGTTTCATCTGCCTTTTATTGAGGTCTTTCGTCACTGTCACATCATAGTCTTCAGGCTATCTGTAACAGAAAAAAAAAAATTGTTTAAGTAGTAAGATTAATAATAGGTTTATTTGAAGTGGTAAAAATGTGATTGAATGCATGACTTTTTCGTCTCTAGCTGTTAATGCAGCATCTTACACACCTTGGCATTCTTTGCCTGTGGAAAACAGGAATGCTGTTTCTGCTGATATTGGAAACACAGTGTTCACAATACTCCGCTTTGAAAAGACAAGTAATTGTTGACCAGTTGCTATTAATATACACAGAAAACTCGGCTCTCAGTACAGCACCATTTTCTGGAAAGACTTTTTTTCCCCCCATTTTACCTAAACTATTTTATTTAGCACTCTGAAATGCAGTGTGTCATTTTTACATTAAATTAGGTTGGAATAAAATAGAACAATAAATGAAAGTATAGGAGTGCAAAGGCTTTCTTTGTTAAAAATGGAATGACTAAATACACCAAAAAAAAAAAAAAAAAAAGCTTTCTGTGGAGGAAAACATTGTTCTGTTTGTAGCAAGTTGTTTATTTTCCCTCAGCACTTTCTTTGAACTACTCGTAAGAAAAGAGATATCAGAATTCCAGCAGGACTCTGTATGGCCAGAGAAGAGACAGAATGGAGTGCTGGAAAAAAACCCTGCAAATAAATTCCCTGAAAATTTTATCTTTTTTGGTGGGGAGGGGGAGAATAATGACAAGAAATCTTCATTCTATTGATTTACTCATCCTTGTTTATTGTGTGCTAAGTAGTAGTTAGTCCAAATTTCACAGAGTGGTATGTGTTCCATTGGGAAATAATTGCTCAGCAGGTGGTGAAGAAGAGGGATGTTTTATTACAACTCAGAGGGAAAAAAAAAGATGTGTTTGTATCATTAAGCCATTCTTCTCTCTCTGGATAAAATCAGATCAGAGGACACTGGAGACATGACAACAAGAGGGGAAGAAGATAGATGGACATATACACAGATAAGATGGATAGACAGATATGACCGAAGCTGATAACAGGATTTTAATATAAGGGCTAGCAGAGATTATGAAAACTACAATCTTCCTATGCCCAGATGTGGAAAGAGCCATTTTCTGGAATGTTACATTTAATGTTAAGAATTCTGTAAAAGCATTAAGGTGATCTGATGTATATGATTTATAATAACTATAAAGGAGCTAGCAGCCTGTAAATGGAAAAATGGAAAGGCTCTGAGAAGCACAAAATCATTGGACAACAGAAATAATTTGAAAAATAGTATCCGCAAGTAATATAGACACTTTCTCACAGGTATCTCCAGAGAAGAAACTTCTCACTGAAATAAACAGCAAACCTGTATCTAGTCCTTGTAACTGATTACATCATGTGCTATATTTAGAATACCTCCAGTGTAACCATGGAAACTGCTTTTCCTTAAACTCGCCTTATTCCATTCAGCATTAGTTGACACCATAGAAATACTTTAGGAAGCTCACAAAACAATTAAAGCATCGCTATTATTGTATCTGTGTATGCAGCAGGATGCTTTTTGTCCTTTCTCAACATATGTGTTGTGCATACCCAGAGACGTCAGATTTCTGACAAAGACTACAAAGAAGAGCCCCATGCATAGCGATGGAGCGCACAGACAAGGCTACAGGAGAATTCAGAGTGCATCCTCTGTACTTCACTCTTAGCCCAGCTGTTGAAGGGAAGGGTTCATGCTGTCACACTACATGCTCATGTCTCTGCGTCTGTCTCCCACTTATAATTTTTGAACCCAGTCTCAGCTAAATTTGACAAAGACAAAAAGAGCTTAGAGGATTTTAAGCTCCTTTGAGCTTTGCAAAACTAAACAGCTCAGAAGAAAAAGGAAATCTCACCAGAGATTCCACTGAAAGTCTAGTAAGTGCAAACCTTATTAGGCATAGGAGCACCTTTGGAAAAAAAAAAAAAAAAAGGCATATGAATTCTATAAGTCAGGGAACTATTTAAAGTACCAATAATAATATTAGATGCCAGATAAAAAAATACATCCATAAATTGCATTGTCAAGATTCTAAAATGCTTTTCTTTTGTATCACTATAAAAATATAGCTTTGAAAAATCGCCAAAAAATCCCCAACTCGAATCAGAAATTTATACATATTCTGAATTCATAGAAAAGAATTCAGAAGAACATTTCCAAACATAAAAGAGGTCTTAGGCTCAGCTTTCCAGACTGGGGAACAGAGCCACAATCATTTTAATATAAAATAGCTGTAAGTCTATGGAAGGGATTAACTGACGTGAAAAGGAAGACAGTTTTAGGAATAAAAGGTTTGTGATACAAGGTAAGTACAAATGGACAGTACCACAGAGTAGTAATTTTACCATGAAATCCCAAATGTATCTCTGGTGTTCAGACTGAGCTATAAATGCAAACAAGGGGACCACATTTGCAGACTGGGCTTGACTGTGAGTAATTGCAGAAGGATCTGATGAAATTATGTGGCTGGGTGATAAGATGGCAAAATGAAATTCAGCAGTAATAAATAAGAAGCAGAGTATGTGTGGAGAAAATAACCCAAACTATACATTCACAGGGATGAGCTCCAACTTAGCAATTATTATTCTGAAAGAGATGCTGGATTGTAGTCACCTCAGCACAGTGATGAGTAAAAAAGGAAAATCAGATATTCAGAGTTATTGGAAAAGAATTTGGGAGCAAAATAGAAAAGACCTTATGCCACTTCAGCACACAAGTCAGAGTATATGTAGAAAGACATATATTTATGACTGTGTGCAGCTGTAGCCACTGTATTTCAGAGTGAATAAGAGAGCTGGCTACCATGCAGGGAAAGGGGAGAACAATGGGAAGAGCTGTGCAGTCCTTTCAAAGAGAGAAAAATAGGTTTGAATTCCTCAGTCTGGAGAAGAGCTGGCTGCGGGGAGGTGAGATTAAAGCCTCCCGAGTCCGGAGCTACGTAGAGGAGATGACAGGGGAGTGACCTTTGTCACACCAGGGAGAGATGAAACGGGAAGACCATGAGGGGCTTTGACCTGTTGCTTCCAGGAGTCCTGCTCGTGGGGCAGCGTTCGCCTCTCTTCCCAGTCCTGGACTCGGATCTTCAGCAGTGCTAGCCAAGGAGGCAGGATAGATACCAGGCTATAGCACTCTATACCGCTCCATAAAGAGACTGTAGGAAGACAGAGGAACCGTTACAGAAAACGGGAAGAGAAGCTTTTAGTAACTAAGCGTGTAAATGAGTCAACTACCAGCGACACTTACCGAAGACATTACTTTTCCTCCACTAAAACTTAATGGGTGGCACGCTGTCACTAGCTACGTCCCATTTCTGTCATAGCATCGTGCCAAGATCAGCTGGATGCTTCAAATGAGCGGCACAGCACTTAGCTTTGCAAAGGCTGTATAGTTGTCCAGCATTGTGAGCCTTTTCCTCAATAACCGAGGCCACATCTTGCCCTTGGCAACACCTGCAATTAACAAGATGTGGAAGAAGAGCAGATTTGTAGAGCAAAACATTTGGTGCTGAGAAGCTGATGTCTTCAGCACACGATGCTGAGAAACAAAGGTGCTGAATGTGCTGGACGCCTACCTGCCCTCCCTGTGCTCTGGCTGCCCCTGCAGCATATTGCCCCGTGCTCATGAAGGTAAACCAGGTCACCGAAGTGATCCAGGTTAATGATAATCCGTCAGAAAAACAGGGCTGGGCTGCAGGTGATGGCCAGCTGTTGGATGGGTTTTGCCCACTTGGCTTCTGCAGGAAAGCAGTCAAGCGGCATGCATGGTTTGCATGAAACATGGTTTGCATGCAAGTTTGCATGTAAATTTGCATGCAGTGGCTGAGCAAAGGAGGGCATCCACTTGCTCCAGCAGCAGAAGGTCTCCACAGTGACCAGAAGATACCTACCAGTCCATCCCTGCAGTGCGGAACGTCAGGATGTCTCATATGCCACTGCTGAGGAAATGAGTCCTTTCTGCAGAGAGGAAGACCGCAGCCCCTTCCTGGTGGCAGACCACCAGATACATATTGCAAAAGCTTCTATATTGTACACACAAAATCCATTTCATGGTGAAAAAAAGAATCACTCAGCTGTAGTTGATGGATTTTCAAACAAAATCACCCTGTCAACTTCAATGTTTTTTAACAAACTTTTTCCAAAGCACAATCCATGCTCCATCTTGGGAATCTCAAACCTGCTGGTTTAAAAAGCAATCTTTCAAAAAATTTTACAATTGTTTCATGGTGCGCCTGGTACCAATGGAATTCTTTAACAGAAAAATCAGAATGTTACCAACATCCAGAAACTAATTAGAAAGGAAAAGTACATTTCAAACTGCAAATAGTCTTTTCCATACTCACAGAACACTACAAAATTGAATGACAATTTGATTTTCACCCCCCCCCCCCCCGCCTCCTTCTGCAATGTTAAAATGTGACTGGAAAATAATATATCACCAGCCTGAAACCTTGTTTTACAAATACAAGTTTTAGCCTGAGGCAGCAGTTTCAAGCAGTCAAGTAGGAAATCCTGAAAATAGGGGCTGGAATGTCCTGTTGGTGTGGAAGGCATCGTTAACTGATGCACTGCCTGCACATTGCTCTCTAATGGCATCTTATTTCCACTGATGGGGTGGAGGTGATTTTGGATCAACATTAATTTGCTAAGCTAAGTCATTAGACACCTCCAGGTCGTTTGCATCCCACTTTAATCCTCCAGAGTAATGCAAGCCGTTCCATAGTCCCATGCAATATGTACCAGTCAAACAGTTTCCAATTTATCAGGAAAATATAAATTGGCAAATATCAAGCTGAAACTGCAGTAACAAACCCAGCGATCACTGGCCCAAACATTTTAGACTGTTATTTAAGGCCTCCTGAGAGATCAATGCTGTATAACCTATTTCTCAGGATCCCTGCCAGCTATATGAACTCTTTGCAACTCCTTTCACTAATATATTATGACTTGTTTATGATACTAAAGAATAAGTGATGGGATCAGCATGGTCACAGTGGAATAGGAAATGATATGGACATTTTCTGGAAACGGTATCATTTTTTCTCTGTCTCTCTATGCATATACAGAACAACAATGCTATTACTAGCCTATCCCATAGGCCCTTTATCTAGGTCTCTCAGATGTCTCCTCTTCCTCAGAAAAATTGCATCTGGGCTGCTTTTTTTTTTTTGCATTTGTTTCCTAGATCATAATGCTGGATATATTTTCTCCTTTTTTTTTTTTTTTTTTTTCTCTTTATCTACAAGGCTTATCTTTAAATTTAGAAGTTACTGTCAAGATCTCTCAGAGAAATTTCAAATGGCATTTGTGTATTTCTTCACGGGCTGGTCACTGGGTAAAGCAAGACGCAGTTTGTTGGCACCTCGTACGGTTGGCGCATTTTGACCTGTTCCACTCCCTTGTGTACTCCCAGGTCTTGCCTGTGGCTCTCCGGAAACAGAAGGACAAATCCTTTTGCCAGAGCCTCCCTGCTCTGACTGCTACAGACACGATGGATCCGATCCTTTTTGGGAAGCGATGCGCCGGGTTCCCGCTGAACAGGGAATTTCCTAGCTGTACCTCTCTTACATTTCCAGATTAGCGTTGCACTTTCTCAACCAGCACTTGTAAGCCGGTATGACAAGCCTCACCAGCAAAGGCACTGGGGAGAGCAAGCGAGGGCAAAGCCCTACCTTGCACGGGGGCTGCTTGTGGCGAGGAGGCTCAGGAAGCAGCTAGAAAGGTCGAAGGGGGCAGCTCTGGGGGCTCTGGCGACAAAATGTCATGCCCCCTTCTTCTGATCACTCCCAGAGCCAAGCTCGCTCTGCACCATTTCCGTGGTTCTGGGTCCCACTTGCAGGAGTTCACGTCTGCTCACGCGACCCGCCGCGTGGCCAGTGCCCCGGTGCCCCTTTCACTCCTGCAGCAGCCAGAATTGGGTCCCCTGGGAGGCTGCCGTGTGCAAACTCTTCTCAACGTATTATGTGACGAGTTTCCCCAAAGGCTGGTGCTTCCCGCACAATTATTCCCAGTTTAGAGAGAAAGTAACTGCAGCTGAGAGCTTATCTGATTTTGTCGAAGATTTGTCATGTGAACTGTGGATTTAGCTCAGGAATACATTTAAGTCTAGACTTAAGCACATTTGCATTGCTCCCTAAGACTACACTCTTAAAGACTTATTTTAACCCTCTCTTTAAATCCTGTTGGTTAAAGTCCATGTCCATATACCTTTCAAATAAAAAATGTCTCTGAGCTGGAATTTCACTGTAACATGGAAGACTCTACAAAATGACATGCTGTTCACTGCAGGTACCCGACAGAGCACAGAAATACATCAGGGGCTTCCACTGTTTGTGTCAAGCGCGATCAGATTCATTTTGGGTCTGCCCTCTGAGCAGAGAAACTACCAGCAGATTGAAATTGCAATACATAAAATAAGAGAAATAAACACAGTAGTCTTATCTGATGATTAGGACACATTGTGTTTTCTGATGCCTTTTTTTCCCACAACAAAAGGTCTATTAAAAGCATTAAAGGAGAATAAAACTATTTACCTACTAATGGAAAGTTTCATTTCTCACTGTTTGTCCCCCTGAATTATACCCAGCATCATTTCCATAGGGTAGTGAGTTTTACAGTCAGCATGGTCCTAACTGTGCTCTGCGACAACGTGCTTTGAAAGCCTGTGCTCGAGTGTCATTTCCCATGCAACTCTTCTCCCCTCTCTTTCTTCCCTCCCACTGCACAACGATTTGCAAGACGCAGCCAGAATAAGATTCTTGTAATGACATCACCTTTATTTCACACACAGAGATCTCTCACAGCAAAACATTGAAGAGTGAATTGAAATAAAAGCCATAATGAGAAGAACTAAATTGTAGGATGCATTGCAGTTGTTAAACAGAAACTGCTAAAGACTTTCTCTTTTCTGTCACAAGTCATGTGCATCCTTATAATGCTGTGATTCAAAGAACTGTTGAATTATAATAGCAGGATTCAAGTTCTGATTCTTCGTGTGCTTACTGTGGCATTTTAAAATGCTTTTAAAATGCTACATTAAAAGACAATGTTACTTTGACCTCATGGAGAGAGAGAGCATATTTTTTGAACCCTTGCCCAGTTATATATTGCTCCACAGCGTGGTGTCATAGCTGTATGCACGACTAGATGTGCACACACACATAGACTAACGTGTACTGTCAAAGGAGGTGCTCAGTATGCCAATAAAACAAGTCCTTTTGAGCGTGAAATCCTACAAGTGTTTAATGGCATGCAGTCAGGCTACATTTTAGTTTAAGAAAGTAGAGGTTCGGACTACAAGGGGGACCTTCAAGCGGCAAACCAGCCACCAGGCAAGATTTGGCAAAGCCATGAGGAGCAGTA
The DNA here is from genome assembly GCA_034781795.1 of Crypturellus tataupa. Taxonomy (NCBI): domain Eukaryota; kingdom Metazoa; phylum Chordata; class Aves; order Tinamiformes; family Tinamidae; genus Crypturellus; species Crypturellus tataupa. The sequence continues at coordinate 782,308 of JAWLRI010000505.1, forward strand.
ATCACAGGGTCGAGGACAAAGTTATCTGCCATGCACAAAGGCAGCTGGACTGCCAGCTCTACAGTGCTGTTAAACCATGGTGTTTCCAGCAGTGCAACAATCTCTGCTGCTCTGTGGACTTTGCGGTGACTCAGCCTGAACAGCTCAGTCCCAAAAATGCACATCACCTTTTTTTTTTTTTTTTTTTTTTCCATACCACAGAGTGCTCCTTCTGCAAGGTTTCACTGCACAGGCTGACAGGCTGACATTGCTTTTTGCGGCCAGGTTAGTTCTGGATGGGGCCGTCTGGAGGATGAGAACCTGCTGATCTGAACTATGTGCTGTTCTAGTCCAGCTTGAGACAGGTTTCCCACCTAAGCAGTAATTTACTTCATCCTTACATAGCATATGTGTTGAAACAGGATCAAAGTACTATCTGGCACGGCTGAAAACTGATCAGTTCACAATTTGCAAAAGGTATGCTAGTACTGTACATCATTAATAAATACGACAAAAATCAGACAACTCTGCTTGCTGGTCATTCACATTACATAGGAAATTGATGAGAAGTTTTTCACTAAAAAATCTCTATTCACTCAGAATCAGAAATGTTTTTCCTATTTCTCTTTTCACGAGTTATTCAAAAGCTTAAAGGTAAGAAAGAATTGCTTTGATTTTGTAAAAATTCAGCTGCTCCTAAGTGTTTTTTTTTTTTTTTAAATAATATTATCAAAAGTATTGATGGCCTTTTTCACTTGAAACTCTAGGAATGTTACACATATCTTTTTTTTTTCATATGATTTTAAGTCAATAAATATCAGGCTATATGCAGAGGAGATGAGATGAAGAGTGAAGCAGCTGAAGAGTCATCAAGTGAATAGCTCCTTTCCAAAGACCTACTAAGCTAGAAAAAAAAGTTTTGAGATGCTGGAAATCACTCAAGAATCAATGAAACATCTACACATACGTTCAGCAGTCAAAATATTTTTGCACAAGTCAGTCTGAAGGGTTAGAATTTCTCATCACACTGTAGGTGTGAGCTGCTTTGAAATATTGCAGCAGGAAGCATGAGAGCCTACCAGTAAGCCTACCAGCTTGCTGGTGAAAATACAGTGACTAAATGAAAACTAACAAAACATTCATGGGACTTTTAGCATGTGGAATAAGCCAAAACGAAGCTAAGCAAGATGCTGTATTTTGGGGACTGTTCCTGATACTTATGGGCAGGAAAGCACTTGTGGCTGCGCCACCTTCCTCACCTATGGGTCAGTCTCAGGAGGGGTCTCTGCCACTTTGTGAAACGTTTCACCACCGTCATTTCATGCCCCACTCCTGGGTTCAACTACATGCCTGCTTTTCATCCAGTTGTTAGCCAAGAGGAGGTTGTTTTCTGTGCGATCTAACTTTGCAACGTCTCTCTCCTGTCTGGCTTGGTGAGATTGAAGGTGACCACTGTCTGGCATGGTCAGAGGTGTCCATGCAAACGCAGGAATGTGTGACACAGTCAAAATGAAATCCAGGGCTTTCGATTGCTGCATTTGGTCATTTTTTCTTTTGCTAAATGAGTAAATACTCCTTAGTGGGAAGTAATCCAGAAAAATAATAGGCCTTTTAAAGGCCAAAATCATGCATAATAGTATTATTAAAATGTTTTGTCTTAGGAAGATGAATTAACGAGGATAGTACACTAAAATAATCTCTAAGTAGAAGCATCAGGGAAGGGACTGAATATTTAATAATTTCAGGCTTCAACCACTAATAATTAGTTAAGAATAACGCTTGTCTTGAATGTAGTAATAGTAAAGGATAACATCAGCCATGTTAGCTGGAGAAAGGGAAAAAGAAGAGTTGATCTGCTTTGATATTTAGGATGCAGTCTTTGACTTTGTTAAGATAAAGTTGAAGAAGAAATGAATTATTCATGTAAATGTTGCCTTAGTAACAGGGCAGCAAATAAAATAATGAAAGCAGCTCTTGTTTTTAAGGGAGAAGTACAAGTTTCAGCCTATTTGCCCTAGAGTTAAAAATTTTGCACTCTCTGGGGCAGCTTTAAGGTGTGATATACTTGAAACACATTAGATCTGCATATTCCTGATTGTTCCCCATAACCATATGATCATTTTTAGCATTCAGAGGGGGGCAGGAACATTTACCTTGTTGAGCCTCATACTGCATAGGCTGAGTACCTAAGCCCTACCCAGAATCTAGATCAGTATTAAATGGAGATTTTTTTCTTTTCTTTTTCCAATAACCTAGATTGCTCCCCTCCAACTGCTTTACAGAATGAAAAGTAAAGTTAAAAAGCAAAGCACATAAAATCATGGAATTCCAGTGCAAAAGTGAGGGTTTAGAAATAGCTCATTTTAGTGGAAACATATGCAAATATATCACCTGGCATTTCCAAAGCAATTAAATCAATTAGGACAAAACAAACAAAAGAAATGTTGAGATTTTTTACCTCTCCTTCCTTCCTTCCTCCCTTCCTCCCTTCCTCCCTTCTTTCTTTCTTTCTTTCTTCTCATTTATCTTTTTTCTTTTGGTTTGGTATTTACTACCTGGTGAGATCCATAACCCAGTGTTTGAAGTATTAATTCCTATGTGGTGCCTGCAGAAAATCCAGCATCCCAAGCTGCCTCTGTCCAAGAGCTGCCTCTGTCCAAGAGACCCCAGGTTGTCCGAGTCCACCAAGATAAGGGGATGCATCCCAACCCCCCAGCTCTTGGCACAGTGCGATGCTGGAGTTGGGCTGAGCCCCAGGAAAGGGTCTGTGCCTGGATGTCCCCCCACGAAGGGCTGTGGAGCGAGCGATACAGCGGTGATGCCCAATCTTGTCTGCTGTCAGGTGCTGCCGTGGGGACTCCCAGCCCTTCTGATCGAACTTGAGACATTAATCACATCGAAGACACCAGAGTTTCACCAACGGGCCACTGAGACACATCAACCACCCCAAAGCCACCTGGAGAGGTCAGGGCATCATCGGGGAACAGAGAGCACAACATTTCAATGACTCCGGGATGAAGTCAGAGTAGCAGGAGATTTTCTGTTGGTCGCAGACGTTCTTGGAGGCTTTTGGAGCCTTCCTCAAGATCATTTGCCAGGAGACAAGCATGAACATGGTAATTCCTACCTCAATTCTGAGGGTGACGAAATATATACAAAATCATTTGCTACTAAGTAGATAGTATTTAAAATGGGATTATAGTTCAGCTGGAGAGTAGAAGTACAGCCAGGGGAGCAAGGCACTGCAGCAAATATCAACTGATCAGTATGGACAAGCTACAGTGTGAAATTTGTTTTCCTAAAATTTCTTGTCATTTTAATCATATGCAGTCTGGTTTATTTTGCAAATGTATTTCTATTTACCATTTTCTCGTGTCATTAAAAAAATTCATCCAGCAACAATACTTTGCTCTGTAAATAAATCTGAGGCTAGACCTGGAGCAATACCAGCTTATACCAACAGAGAATCTGGCTTATGTTCTTTCAGACTCTCTGTCTCCCCCCTCCCTCCCTTCTTTCTGGTAATATATATATTTTTTATTTATTTTGAGCAACTGTAAAAAGCATCAGAGAAGACAGAAAGCTACGTGATATCTTTGCAGCATGCTGTTTAATATCCCAGGTGAAATCAATTGAAACACTTGCTAGCAGTGGAGAGTTTAAATACAGGTCAGTTGATGTCAGCAAAAAACTTAAATTCTTCTACTGTCTAAAAAGGTTGTAAAAATGTATATTATGTATCCAGAAAAAATAATATTGATAGGTGATATCATACAAAGCCTCAGTATATATTATGTCCAGTGTTTTTCCCTTCATTATCATCTAAGCTTGGTTTTATGCAGTTTGGAAATACCTTGCATCAGATCATTTCAAAGGAACATCTGTTAGTTTCAAGGTTAAGCTCGCTGTTACAATAAAGTACTGTTAAAATGTTAGCTCTCTGTAGATATATGTTGGCCAAGGTCCACTTTATGCACAAATTTTTGTCTTGGATTACTGGATGGGAACTGGGAGAAAACATGAGCTAAATTACAGGGACATTTGCTCGAAGCAATCAGTTTCATGACAATAGCTTCGGCTTGCTAACACTAAACGACTCTGGAATTATGCTATTTTGGAGTCTGCACATACGTAACAGGGGAGCCCTTAACAGTGACAGCTTCTGCCGGGTGGCCGTGCAGGCCAAGCAGGGCTGGGGGCACCCAGGCCATGGCTTGCAGGGGGTGCCCTGAGCGGCAGCAGGTCCCCGCGGGCGCCCACACACCCTGCTGCGAGCTTATCACACACCTTTTTGTTTCTGGTGGTTGTTTTCATTTGAGTGAATTCAATAAACTAACATTAGAGAGACTCCTGGCAATTTTCATCTTACCAATTTACCTTGCTTGTTATACACAAAACCGCCTCTCATTCCATCTAGGCTATTTATTAGATCAGCTTGTGAGAGCAGAGATGTTTGTGAAGTAGGAGACTATTTGGCATCGTCACTGCTTTTTTTCTTTTTTTTCACGTCAACAGCCTGAACCCCAAATCTCAGAGTGAGAAAGATTAATGCGCAGACCACACAGCTCCACCAGGATCACAGGGTTTAAAAATTTCTCCTTAGCAGATAGAAGTTTCATTAGAGATTAGAAATATAAATTGGTGAAGTGACAGATTCTGTGATATGATGGAAGCTCAATTATAAGTGGATAACATAATATAACAAGTGCAGATGAAATCCTATTAAGGTCTGAAAATCCAATATCTCATCTTCCTGACTTTTAATTGATCTTTACACATATTGTCATTGCAGTCAAATATTTGAAATGATTCCTGTACACATAAACAAATGTAAGCACATTAACTCTGTTAATAATTTTAACAAGTAATTTGTATTTCCCATTAGACTGTCTTACAATTTGCTTTTCTATAATTAAAGATATTATCAGTGATAAGCTTAATGTGTTATTTAAAGTCTGCCTGTTTATAAGATTTGCTTTTATCATTAACTGCAGTTTGATAAGATCCACATATACCCTCATTAAGAAATTAGATTTTATGTCTAAAGCAAATAGGATGCTCAGGTAGGAAATAAAAGTTGATCTTTTCATAAATTCTAAATATGGATCCTTCTTCCCAAGGCTTATCTGTGGTCAGTGAAGCAAACTGGTGGCACCACTAGGCAGTGGCTTTCAGTCTCCTTTACCAGAATAACAGTACTTTTGCATATCTATTTCAGTATGTTTCTCATTTGGCATAAAACTGCACGTCTCCATGGTATTTCCAGTACTGGCGGCTGAGAGAAGATCTTCAAAAGATGATAGTTATGGAAACTTGTCGTGGAGCAAAGTCACAGGTCATTTTGCCTTTTGGGGGTGTGAAAAGCCTTAATGAATGGAAGCTCTTTTGTCTGGATTTCTCCAAGACCAGACAGCCAGAGGCTTTCCAAGATCCAGCTAGAGAAACGACTGGAATACATGAGCTATGGGGCACTGGTTAAATCCTTTGCAAATACTTTACTATTTATATCCATACAAATCAGACACGAGAAAAAAAGGGAAGTCCTTTATTCTTGAATAATACAATGGGAATCAACAGACTCTCTGTCTCTCCCCTTGCTCTATTTGGTACAATTTTTATGTGCCTCTTAAAAACAAAGTGCTCGGAACTGATTTTTGAAATGATTTCTTTTACATTGCTTGTCAAAGAGAGAAAAGACATTAATACGTATGTTTCCAACTTGAGGTGTGAACTATTTGCTTGTGGTACAAATGTGACATTTGGAAGTCTTTCTTTAGATATACCCAATGCAGACACACTGTAAACAAAAACAACTTTCAACACAAGCTATGACTAATCCATTGCTTTAGTTCAGTAAGTAGAACATACGTTCGATTCATTATCAAACAGCTGAAATTACCCTAGGAAGCTGGAAAATTGACGAGTGGTTTAGCTTTTTCTTTTCTTCTTTTTTTTTTTTTTAAGAAAAAAAAAGGTTATAAGACTCTTAGACAGAGGTAAATAATAACCCAGTGAATAAATTGGTAGAGTAGGTGGAGGTGAAAGTAATTTTCCCTAGTTTATTTTTCACTTGTGGTTTGTTTGGAGGCTTTTTGTCCTCAGTTTTATTTTAAGAGATAAAACACTTATTCCCCAGCCCCAGCACCTGCTGCTTTACTGTTCTTACTTTTGTGCAAAGAGGAGATGATTTGGACCTTAATTAACATTGGAATCACTTTTTACCATGGAAGGATATTAAACATTTTGCTAGTTAGTATGAGTATGCGGTAAAAACTTTCTCTTCCTATTATTTCACAACACTTTCAAGATTCCTCCGTCAGATGAGAAAAAAAGCCTATAAAGGCACCATTGGCAAGTAATAGATTAATGCTCTTCCATTCCACGTGGCATTCAGAACAGCAAAACCATTTGTATCTTCCTCCCCTGAGACCTCGGTTACCCTTTCTCTGCAACTTACATTTTCCAAACTGTCGAGAGCAAACCGGAGTCAAGTATAACATTAACTGAGACCTGTTTAACTATTTATGCTGCTATAATTTTGTATTGATTTTATGTAAACTTTTAACCAAATACAGATTGCACTGCTTAAAGAAGACTTTTGGGAGTTCCTAATAAATTGCCTTTCCGATCTTTAATGGAGCATTAGTAATTATCGGATACAATGTGATTTAAAGTCATTTAGAAGCCACAGAACAGTAGTTTGGTAGAATACGTTTCTGTCTCACTAACAGGTTGTGTTCTATGCAGTTTACTCTGTATCTGACAAAAGCACTAGAAAAAATGCTGACAGTGATTTAACCTGCTTGCAAAGTGTTATCATTATATGTTATGTACTATTTTCTTCATTAACATCTAGTATAGTGATTTCTACAGGAAAAAGAATTAGCACAGGTAAGGTCAGATGCACAGTAGCAAGTTGCAGCAAAAACTTGCACCTATTTTCATCAAAATCTAAGGCAAGGGAAAGGAATGAAGTGCATAGCAAATAAGAAAACAACTGAACAAAAATTCACTCACTGTTGTCAAAATTAAAACAGGCTGCCGATTAAGAGACCCAAAGAGAGATCATTTCAAAGTGAAGACAGGAAGTCTGATGACCATCAGATCTCTAGACTTTTCTTTCAGTCATGGGCTCATGATGAAGGAAACCCAGCGGACAAGCATCACTGAGAAACAGCAATCTGCACACCATAGGAAAACCAGAAGCCTGTGTTCTGTAGCAGCTGGATGCAGCTGCATTGGACATGTGGATTGCCTGAGGTGCCCTCTGTGTTCTATCCATTTCGATCCATCCCTGATAGCATCTCTGACATCTCTTGTAAATACAAGAGGTTTCAGTGCTTCTTCCACAGTCTTCCCTTTGGTCCTCAGCATTGCTGGTTCAAGGAGGCCAAATTTGCCGTCAATCTGAGGACCCCACTGGAAAGAGAATTTATTTCTCTCTGTTTTATTTTTTCTAGACAGCAGTCTCCACATTGTCAGTACTCTGTACCTGAGGCAATGACTTCATTAGGCACCCTACATCCATAGGCAAAGACCCCATTTCCTCGGAGCGGCACATATGCACAACCAAAAGCATTTCTAGCCGCTCATTCCAGCACATTGACGACGTCTTCAGACAAGCCCTCAGTCCCTGTCACAACACACCACATCCACGTGCTACACGCAGCGCTCACTGTCCCTTGTCACCATTGCTCCTTTTGCTACTTCTCATTCCCCTGCATCCACTGGTCTTTCTCACCTACTTATCCCGCACATCCCCTCCTCCCCTTTCTGTACATTACTCTCCTACCTGTGCATATTTCTCTATCCAGTATCTGTATCGTCTCTGCAAGCCCCTTTCCCCATTACCTGCTTCCACTTTGTCTATCTGACTGTTACTGCCACTCAATTCTCTTTCATATTTCCGCTCTATCCACAGCAAGCACTGGCCAGATCTGCAATAAATTTCAGCTAACTCATTTCTCGTTCCTTCCATCAATCTATCCTGATGCCTTTTATCAGTTTCCTCCCTATAGAATTACTTGCCCTTTACTTGGCCCCTATAACGCTGTTGGAGTAACTATATTCCTATCAAGTCTATCCATCTATCTTCAGCATTTATGGTGCTCTAGTCATTAGAGAACACAGGCACTAACTTTTCCAAGATCACCAATTACCATTGGAACCACTTCCTTAAAACTCAACCCATTAATTATATATTTTTACTGGTAGTGTCACCCCTTTCTCATTACCATTATTTTCAATATACATTTCAAAATCTCTGCCTTTCTGTAAACAAAGGAACAAGTGAGAAATCTCCACAATTTGACAAAACTGGGAGGACTCATATCTGTAGATATTTTCTCCTGGACACAGTAGTACAGATTGGCAGAAAGACCACCACCACCCAATACCACTGCTTGGCAGACTGGTAGATCCCTGGGCCTGATGAAAGGCCCATAAAAATCTTGCAATTGACTTGAGCGATCATTAAATAGGGTTCACTACCTTATATCCTGTTCATTACCGCAATAAGAGAAGCAATCATTCTTGAGTTTTAAAAGTTTGTTTTTTTTCCTAAATGCTCATTTCATGATGCTCAATAACTAGGGTTGTGAGCCTGACTCTAGAAACCCCAAGACCACGGATGTTATTCCATGCAGCAGTCAACCAACGGAAAGAAACACAGATATTTGCAGAAAGCAAGCAGCTAGGTTACCTCATGCATTACCTCAATCAGCTTATTCCCATGTGTGCAGAAAACTTCCTAGGTAGATCTAAAACTAGACAGTGACTGATTGTGGAAAGAACTGTTATATAACTTAGACATTATCTTGGTTCCCACAACCCTAATCTCAAAGATCCAAATGCATTCAAGTGACAAACCAATTTAAAAACAATTTGACTCCCAAGACAATCACAACAGGGAAAGACTTTAAACTGAGCAGGTATTACAGTACAATTAGCACAATTAACCCTTTGTCACAGCAGCAAATCAAGAGTTTCCACTTCTTAGTGTTTCTTTAAAAGAACTGCCATCGGAAAATTGACTTCCAGCAGGGAGGAGTTAACACTGTGGCAATCTCTTCCTTACAGATTTTTAACAGTCACCAGGTGGCAAAATCTATTTATACACCATATGTTTGTAATAGGATCTCAATTTGTAAGATACAACATTAAATTTCTTGAATGAATATACTGAACAGAATATCATGACAACTGGAGCCACAATAACATGATGAAACATATTAAAATCAGTGTTAATATAATAATCAGCTGTGTTTTGTTCCATATGGCAATTTATGTTAACAGTTAAGCTAAATCCCATCTGTTTCTTCAGAAGTTAAATGTAATAAAAAAAGAAAGGTCACGAGCATGAACTTCTGCCTGCAAGTCACATGGGGTGTATTTAATAATGAATATATAGCTCACTGGTTCTCTATATGATGTGTGCCAAGTTAAAAACATGTTTTTCCTCATGCTAGAAGCAGCATTTTGGAGGAATCTTGCTTTCTTTCTCCTAACTTATTAAAGAGCCTCGAGGAGGTGAACAGATGGCAACAGAATGGTCAACGGTGAAATAAAGTACAGCTCTAAATCCTTTCTGTGTTGAAGATCCTGTCCGTACACGCTATATCTGATTCTGTAAGTACGACAAGACAAATGGCATATTCCACACATCTAACAGGTGTGTTGTATTGCCCTTCTGTTTATACTGAAACGCGCTGATGGGTATAGCAATGCAGAACATTTGTCTTTATCCTTATAACACCTGACAAGACACATGATTACTGCTATAAGGGTATCAAAAGCAAAGCAAAACAAAACTAAGAGAAGCACCATCCAGGACCCTTGTTATTAGTCATTTTCTGAAATGCTGACCATGTCTAGTAGAGTAGAAATTATTTATAAAATTGCCTTCAAAGAACATTATCTCTCACTCCACTTCCAATAAATAGATTAGGCAGACCTTACTTGCACTAGCTTTTCATATTCTTTTGTGAGCATTTCTGACAGTCTTGTAACTTAGCCAAGTTCAAACTAATAATGGCCATCTGAAATCCATCACATCTGTGGTTTTATTTCCCCAACCTCTGAAAAGAATCTAATTGTTATAATAATGGATTCTTATCAATATAAACATCTCATAAAAGTTGCTAGCTGTGAATTTCCCCACTGTTGGTAAAATGTGTATACTGGATTTGTTTTTGGAAGCGAATATTTCCTGGGATGCCTTCAAGAAAAATATAACGATCAGGCTCAATATTCAAACAGAGGAGCTTCACTTGGGCATCCCTATTTTATCCTTTACTCTACTGAGATATGTAAAGAAAGAGTCAAGGTCATCAATTTTGTCATACACGAGAGACACGGATAGTCTATCAAACATTTCCAATGTCAGCCCTTTAAAGAAATCCAGTATTCCTGAACCATCTTCCCCATTCCCCACTTGCTGCATGGAATTTAACCCAGTCTGACCTTTCTAACAACTATGAATGCAGTTATATGTGAATATAATCTATCCTTTGGTTAACGGATGCATAATCCTCTGTAGAGAGCAACAAACTCATGATGTAAACATCTCTAGGTTTCACATTTGGATCTGGTAGCCGCAATACAGAAAGGTATAATTTTTTGCGGCCTGAGACATCCCAGTTAGTTACACAAATAGACAGGATTAGGAACACAGCTTATTTCTACCAATAATAATTGAGGGTTCATAAATGGTCTCAAAGTGTATAGCAAAGGAAAACGTGGGCTTTCCTCTACTGCTGAGAGCATAGTTTTAACTGCGTATTTTCACCTGTAAGGAAATTACACAAACAGCACAATCAGGCAGTATTCCTTCAAGAATGTGGATTATGAAAAGATCAATGTTTTATTGCAAACCTCCCCTGAGATCCACCATGCAAGGATATCTGCTCCTAAGAGAACAGGGTCAGAATAAACCAGTTTAGCTACCTTGACATCATATAACAACAGATTTTGTATGGGAGAAGTAGTAGTCACTATTTGGCAGAGAGCACAAATGTGACACCTGAAACTCCATCTCTTTCCATGTGGAGGGTGGTGAATTTTATTTCCAAGGGGTTTTCCTCCCCCTAGTTATCCTTGCTAGCAAAGGGATATCTGAACAATCTGTCTTTTGAAAAAATCCGGCAAAGTCATGGCACAGCTAGGACTCACAACCACTTGATTGCTGTTGCATTTCCACAAGCCTTGTCTTCCTGTTGTCTGTCCCCTCTGTAAGCTCTTTAGTCAGGTATTTTTCCCTACATCTGCTGCAAAAACTATCAGTAAATTACTTAGCTGGGTAAACATAGAACTAATAAATAATAATTTGGAAAGTACATCTTCAATTAAGTAGTAAAGAGTCGTTTCTATTATGGACAGGTGTAATCTCCAGAGAGCTATTGTGACCTCTTTCCATATTCACAGTCCTGCACTGCTCTTTTTTATTTATGATAAAGTGAAACAAAAATGAATTTGGAGGGAAATGATATCACTTGTATGCCATTAAAATTGAGATATACCCACAGAAGCCAAGATATGCAAAGACACAGCTGTCATTTTCCCTGACACCATACAGGCTGACATAGTGTCAGACTTAACTTTGAATTTCCTGGGTTTGTGTTCTAACCCCGAGACATCATTTAAATGTAGTTTGTCATTTGTGAATATAACTGTAACTCTTATATTATCAATAATAATAGGGTACCTTCTACTCCTCAGGGGCAAACCTCTCAAACAAATGGCTTGTGAATCAATAAATATGTTAGTCTGCTGCAGCTGAATTTATTTATTCATGAGATGCTTATCTCTCTGTAAATTCTTTAGGAAAAATCCTTAATTCTACCGTACTGAATTGACTATTTATCAGTTTTCAATTGGACCTTATTAATTTTTTTCTATGCTGGAAAATGTCTCTCACGTAATGTATTTTTGTACAAAATTAGATTTCTTTCTGTCTTCCTTTCCTCTTCCAGGGACTAAACCCACTAGTTAAGAATGGGAAATAACAGATGGCAACAAGCTCCCGTATACAAATCTTCTGCGCCCGAGCATCCTAGAAGCTCCCCTTGCAATCAGCTCGCAGGAGCTTGTACACTGTGGCATGAGAATGGTCACATTTGGCTTCTCGCTCATCAGCGACAGGCTGAGCTCTTTCACCCTTTGTTTTATTCCTGGCTCATTGGCAGCTGCTGTAAGTCGAGATCAGCTCCATTACGACAGAGTACAATTATATTCACGGGATACAAAGGCACTTACAAACCCTTGAGCATAAAATTGAATCTGAAGTTAAGGTTGTGACTCAGGTGTTATCTGCTGATTGTGGCAGGAGAAGTCTCCTCACAGTCCAAGAACTGAAAAAAAAAGATGTTGTGCTGGTGGGCTCATTTGAATAATCTCATCACTCATTAAACACAGCTGCAAGGCAACGAATGACAGAGTTCAAAGGCAAACCAGGGGAATATATTAGTAACAAAATTACCGGCCAAGCCTATAGGTATGTCTCTCCAATATTCCCCAACACAACATCAATAATTACTGTAGGAACAATTTTGTCATGTGCAAACACCTGAAAAGGTTATGACACAAGATACAGGATAAAGAATACAGAGGTAGTCTTTAAGAGGTTCATATTTTTAGAAATGCTATTTCTAGAGAAGCTCAAAGTTCAATACGTTTTAATTAAGGGCCAAAAAAGGGGTTAAATTTGAGGTCTTGAAGTTTATTTCATGGCGATTCCTGAATTTTAGACCCCACACAATGTGTTATTTGCCAAAAAAGTGCTGCTATTTTATATAAAATATCTTGCCTATTCCTAATATTTCCAAGAGGCTACAGACTGCAGGGAAAATAGAGCCCTGAGAGATTCACGCAAGGTTGTGTTTTACTTGTGTTTTTACATATTATCTTCATCAAGCTACTACTCTGTCCAAATGACACCCTTGGCTCATCAGAAATGCACTATTCTCTGCATTTTGGCAAAGTGGTGGTGAGCTTGCAACACACATTCACTGAAACACCTGTTATAACAGGCAGATAGCAGAGCACTGGGGCAGACTCAGTTGATTCAATTCCTGCAACTGGAGGGTGCCAGAATGCTTCAGGGCTACCAAAGTGTTGACATCTTTAGTGCAATTTTCATCATTCTCTTTGCTAAATAAAATAAGCTCTTCAATGCTACTCTGGAGATTGGAGTAGTGTTTTTTTTTTTTTTTTTATTCTCTACAAATAGGAAATGTTTCTATTCTTTAATATTTATCAACCCTTATCCAAGGGGAAATATTCAGTCTCGCATTCTCTAGAATATGTGTTTTTCCTCACCCCAAAAAAGGCTGCTGGATTCTACAAGGCAAAGAGATGCAAATGCATTTGGTCTGGGAGAGAGGAAGATATTACAAGTGCTTGGAGGACCTATGGGCAAATGGCCATTTTTAAGACCTGATATTATAATCAGAAGCAGACGTGCTAGAAGATATTTTCCATGAAGTACCTCTCTGGAGCTAAACCTAGGGAATAGGGCTTTGTTTGGGAAAACTCTTAAAGGAAATGTACTTGTTTACACATCGTAAAAAATTTAATAGATACTTCTCCCATAGGGAGAATTACAGACAGAATTACAGATAGTTAGAGTTGAAGAAGTTATAAATACTTCAAGTAAGAAGGGGAACTAACAAATAAGAGACTTTAAGTGCTATATATTAAATAAGTCTGTTATTGTTAACCTATGTTAAAAAAAAGTCTCTTACTAAGGGGGTATGGGTACGCCGAGCCCAGACTTGGGCTATACAGCACTTAGGCACAAGCTTCTTTTCCAGCCAGTGAGTAGTTATGCCAGTGTCTCCCCAACAGGCTTAAAATTCAGTGTGGTCTTTAGCAGGGCAGAAGAGGAGGTCTGGAGAAGAAGCTGTGTACCATAGCACCATGCTCTGACTTATTGTACATTTTCAGGACAGGGAGCAAAGAATTGCTCCTGGAAGAAGGGTTATTCTGCAGGGTTGCTCAGAGGTGATTTAAGTCATGTTTTGGTCCAGCAGATGCTCTCCTTAACCTCATAAAGTCATTCATAGGCGAGTTCTCAGGAGCTGGTGCTTTATTAACAGCAACCCAACACCAGCTGCTCTTAGCCTTGCTGTGTGGGAACTAGTGTCATGAAAAAGAAGCAAAGTGAATACACTTTTTTTTTACAAGGGGAATTAAAAGTCCTGAAAGCCATGGGCCTATCTTACTGCAGAATTTAATTAGACTATTTTTCAGTGGTTTGTTTAGTTCTCTTATTTATATTTAATGTGGCTGCAAATAGCAAGCACAGAGCTTGGTTCGCCAGAGTAATGATGCATTATGTTTGCAACTAAACTCTTGAGACTTTGTGATCCTGGCATTTCTGGTCAGGTCAACTTCTATTATTCACTTTCTGGAATCACATGTGAAGTGTATTAGCATTTGTTCTTCTAGACAGGAAAAGAAAAGCATACCAACAGTACGCCAGCAGCTGCTGTTGCTAGGCAGGAGCAAAAATTCTGCAGTGGGGTCATGTTTACTCCCCCCAAAAGGTATGTGTTGTCATCGCAAATTACTTGAGAAGGATTGAAGAAAGTAAATGCTGATCCTCTGGAAAGACAGAATGTAAAGAGCGGCTGGAAGAAATGTGGTGTTGAGAGCAAATTGTTACCATTATCCAGCGCAGAGGGCCAAACTCATCCCTTAAGCGTGTGGTATCCCACTAAGGGGACAAACAGTACAAAACAACGAGCAGAGCTGTTTCTGTTGACTGCTGCTCAGAGCCTTAAACAGCTAGTTTTCCCCTTCAGCCACAAGGAAAAAAAATCAAATTTAAAGATGGACCAAAACATTCAGATTTTCAGTACAAGAGGACTATAGGTGATGGAATTTGGCAATCCTTGCCATCCCTTATATGCCATTAACCTGGCCTGCTGCCCTAGAGTTCATCAGAATTCCAGGAACTTCTTAGATTCCACGGGCTATAGTAACAGTTACCACTTTCCAAGATATAAAATGTAGAGATGTACCAGCTTAGGGCATCTGCCAATAACACAGGAACAGGACAAGGGAGAAATTTACAGTTTTCTGGGGCTGTTCTTTTCATTTACTTATTTTTTAAAAAAATCATGTATGCAATTAATTTTTGAGCACATTTCTGTGAATATATGTACATATATCTAATGTTAGATTTCATTTGACTGAAAAGGTTATCTTTAGCAGCGTAAAGAGCAAATTTTTTGATGATGCATAACAAAGAGATAGGTTGACACTGCCAGGGCACTCTTTGTCACAGTTCTAGACAGCGAAAAAATCTATTGAGAATTCTGGAATAATAACTCATCCTTTTAACTAATATAAGAAATACCAATGGAATAAAATAATAAAATATAACTAACCATTCCTTACCCAGAAATGTCTCCAAATATTTATCCCGGGAAAAAAGGTAATGTTGAGGGACTATTAATATTCCTGTCATGTCTTATATGCAATTCTAGTTGTATCATACTGCACAGGTAGATTAGACTCCAAAAGAACTGAGGCAATAAAACTGGACAATCTAAAATAGTTCAACATACAAAGAGCTTTATATCCAAAGCTGATGTTGACATACTATATATACTTAGCTGGAAAGAAGTAATTGAAGTCTACTGAGGATCCTATGCTTAGAGAATGTTTTGCCCTTTCTGCATATCTAAAAAGGAACTATACCAGCTTTGAAATGAGTGCATAAAAATAGAATGGTGGAAAAAGCTATGAAAGAATCCTAAGCTGCACCTGAGCACTGCTTTAAGGAGTGGGACACAAAAATCTCTACATGGAAACTGGGCAAAAAAATCTTAAAGAGATGGCTAATGAATATTTTGTCAGTGCTAAAAAGCAAACTATGTGAAACTGTCAGATGAGGTTGTTGCAGCAGTTTTACAAAGGTAGCATACTGTGTTTTAAAAAACGAGTGAGAGTACAAATAAATGTAAAGTTGACGATGTGCTCTGGGGCTAGCATACATGTTGCAGGTGATCAGCAATGCTAACCTAAGGCGAGTCTGGTGTAGGTTATAGACAGGGGGCTGTGCTCTGTGATGAGGTATCGGCTGCCTGCATCATCTCCCTAAGGAGCAACAGCACTGGAAATACAAACTTGCCCCATTAGCAGAGCAAGTGAAAAAATGAAGATAGTCGACCATTTGGGATTTGACTTTCTGAATAAATAGGCCATTCAAATCTAAAAAACTACAGAGTTTGAATGATCTAGGATCACACCTACAAAAGTGCATTATGGCATCGTCACTGACCTTGTTTTTATTCATGCTTTATGGTTATTTAAATATGAAAATGAAGAGAAAATTATGAAAAGGTGATCATAAATTTCTTAAAACTTTGCCCAAGTCTGTGAAGAGCCACACAATTATTCATTAATTCAGTCTATGTCCAGATTTTCCAAATAGGCTGTTATTGAAATGACATCTAGACTTCAGTGTATTTAATAATCTCCAAATTCAGGACAAAAGATTGTCTTATCGCAGAATTCCTTAGTCCATGAGATTATATATGAGCATAAATGATAACAAAAATAACGATAGTAAAAATGAAAAGTAAATGCCATGCTCTGAAATTGCAAATAGACAGACTACCCATTGCATACAGCATTTACATAAAAAGGTTATTTCACTTTGCGACTTTATAGCAGCAGTGGAACAAGCTGGCGTAACTTTTTAGCAGCATCAGCAGTGCTGATTGATGTTTTAGGATGGTTTATGTTACACAACTGAAATGACAGATATCTGAAGATGCAGCCCATAGTGAGCCAAACTGGACTGTAGCCAGGGCACTGAGCTAAGTAAAGCTACTGGAAGCTCATGAAAAGCAATCCTGGGATCTCTAATGAGTGCAGAGGAGCGAGCCAAAAGCCTTGCAACTTCTCTAAAAAAAAGAGTTAATCATCACAGTGGTGATGCTAAATCTTATAGATAAGATACTGATGGGGAGCTGGGAGAACTGGATTTAATCCGCAGCTCTACAGCACGCTTCCTGTGTATAGGGAAGCGAGTTAATCTTTCCATGACTTTCCATGACTTTTCCAAGGTTCCAAGCAACCTTGGGCACGTCAGGCCAGGGAGGGTTAGCAAAGAGCAACAACACCAGATGTTAGATCAAGGGCTTGTGAAGACAAATTCAGAAATGCTCAAAGAGTTGATACTAGAAATATTAATTTTGAATTAAATAACATCAGGAATTTCAAAAAAGGCATAACAAAATCCCCAGATAAATCACCCTAAATCATGCAGTGGTACCCCCTAAAATATTTTTATTTCCCAAACATCCTTATATTTATGTCTAGAGACAGGATATTCAAAGATTTAATTTAATTACGTATAAAATTATAAGCATTTATGCTAAATCAAGAAAGGCAGCAGCAGTAGTTGCTGAAGAATGACGTATAAGACTTTAAGCTCATTCCAACTAGAATTGCCTAATCACAAACTGCCAGCAAGTTCTTGAAATAGGTACTACTATCATGGTTTGAGATACATAATAAAATACTCCAGAATTAATCATATTAAATTATAAACTTGGCAGATTAAGGAAAAGAAAATTTAAATAAGTAAGTACCACTAGAAAACTTAATATACAAAAGACAGTGGGCCAGAAGAACCAGGAAGCTACTCTCTACACAAATTCTTTATCAGTGGAAATGCAGCCAACCAAACTGTTACACAAATCTGAATTGGTATGCTAAGATGATACAGACGAAGAAGAATAGCTACCCCGGTTCTAGTAATGAATACCATTAGCATAAAGGAAAACTGATTGGGTTAATTCTAGGGATAACAATTTGAAAGCTTTGAACAAAGAAACTCTTAAATCACGAGCATCTACAGAAACATATTTGCAAGGTCAAATAGTAATATTTGTTAAATTAATGAATTAAATGAATGGTTATTTCTCTGTTACAACAAGAGCTGACAGGTATATCAATACTCCTCGCAGCTTATATCAGTAGACAAAATATTTAAGCTAGACATTGAACATATTAATCTGTACCTTTTTATTCACAAAAAAGGGTCATTTTGGAATAAAATTAGAAAGACTATGAAAAGGGCAAGATAGATAACCACACTGCCCATTTACCAAGCCACACCGTTTTGAAAATAACATTAAATAATGGAAAGACTATGTGCTCAGACAGTGTTAAGTGACAGGCTGACAGATGGCAACCCAAGAGGGATCAAAGGAAGTGTGTTAGGAAAGTGCTTCTTGTTCTCTGTCCAGGGCTATGGGTCTGGGCAGCTAAGGGTAAAGTCAATCATTAAAAACCCTATTAAACTTTTTTATTAGTTTTGTCTATCCTATTTTGAATCTTGGTGAGCAATCAAAGGAACATAAGACATAACATCAAAAGAAAGGTCGACATTTGGGAACCAAGCAGAACAGTGACACAAATGGAAGGACTTTGAAGCAAGATGCATTTCAGAAAACTGAACTGGGGAAGAAGAGTTGGCTTCTGTAGGGTAACAGTGATTAAATCATCTGTGGAATTAGGAGACTGTAGACCTATCTCTTTAAGTACTATAAATACAAAGGCAGGAATAGCTGTGATCACTGGTCTTTAGTGGAAAGCTCATGGAAGCTGATACCTACATATGCTGATTCCCTCTAAAGAAAACAGAGTGCATAAGTGGTCTGAGGATATCTTCATTTTATTCTTCCTTATGTAGGTGACTGAAAATGGGTCAGATTATTCACACTTTTGAAACTGCCTACCTCATTCATGTGGATAGAAGAGCCCTGGTTGACACATTCTACCTGTTTTTCCAAAAGACATTCAGCAAGATCCTTCTACAAAGGACCTGAAATAACTAACAAACATGGGATGAAAAGGAAGGTCATTGCATAAATAAATAATTGATTAAACAATTAGAAGAAAAGGTAAGAGTAAATGGCCAATTTTCACAGCAGAGGGAGGTCATCAATTGAGTCCCGCAGGGATCTGTGCTGGGATTCATGCTGTTTAACATATTTTTAAATGCTATGGAACAGAGGATGGGCAGAGAATTTTACCAAGAAAACAGGGGTTATTCGGGGTAAGAAAGATGAAGGTCAATAGTGGAAAACTACATCAGGACCTCATAAAACTGAATGAATCACGGGAGACCAACATACAATGCAGAGAAATGTAAAGTGGGGAAAACTGGTAAAAATCTCAGCTATATAGTGCTGCAATTTCATCTGATGATTGCAATTGAGGAGCAAGATCTTAGGCTTCTAATGGATAAATGGAGATTTCCTTGAAAATATTGGTATGGTGTACAATAAAAACAGCCAACATTATCAGGAGCCTGAATATAATATTATACTTTGAAACATGAGGAAGGCATAACATAGAGGACTCGGAAATTTTGAAGTGCAGGGACAGATCATGCCAGGAACAACTATTTGCCATCTCTTGCTGTAAAGGAATAAGAAGGCATAAAGCGGCAGTTGGAGGTGGTAAGTTCACAATAAACAAAAGGACATTGTTCCTAACACACCTTATACCTCCGCCGCAGAGTTTCTTCTGCAGGAGGTTGAGAATGCTGGAAGTTTGCATAGATTCAAAATGCAACCAGTCAAATTAACAGAAGAAAAATCCACTGAGAGTAATTAAGCACAAAGACAATACATTGGTTTAGAAAACCACTGACCTGCAACTTGTTGGAAGCTGGAAGAACATTTCATATTTCAGGGAATTATCATTAGATGCCCGATGGCTTTTAATACTCTTCCCTTGACATCTGCTGTTGGCTGTTGTCAGGGACATAATATTAGGCTGGATGAACCTTTTCTCAGTCCAGTCTGGCTGCTTTTATATTGTTTGATGTTATTACAAGAACATCCTTGACAAACCTCTACCCCTGGTGCCACAGTAATTTCTGTGCTCAACCTTAGCATTGAAAAGGTGTAACTTTAATGTGAAATAGAAAACTCTGAGCAATTCTGGAGAAGGACAAGATGCAGAACAAAACAAAACATAAAGCCATAGAGAAGCATTTGGAAGAGCAAATATAAACAATACCGTACCAGTTACCAGATCTGCAAAACAACTGAGGTGAAAAACAGAGGGAAACTGAGAGTGACAGTGCAATGAGTCCTTTAAAAGAATAATAAGCTCAGACTGGGCTGCATAGAAACTAGTTCCCTTGACTACCAGAGACTTTTGGAATGGAAAAAACCCAGAGGTGACTAAGAGAATGAGCAAGTGCAGAAAGAAGGGAAAACAGAGACTCCAATTAAAATGCACCGAGAGAGTCTGAAAAAGATTCATGAGGACACCTTAGATAGAGTTATGCAAAAGACTGGGCAACAAACAGGCTTTATTGGGCCAACACAAATGCACAGACAGTAAAAATGGTCAGAAATCATTGCCATTGTGCAAAGTACCAGAGACAGAACCACCGGGAGGCTATGACAATTTGTGATGCACCCAGCAGAGCTTGGCAGCAATTGGCAGTTGATGTATTTGAACACGGAGGAAACTACCGCCTGCTGATAATTGATTATTACAGTTGTTTTTTTGAAACTAACTGAAGTAAGCAACACATTAGCCAGCACTCTAGTGAATCACACCGAGGTAATAGCCACCAAACACGGTATTTGCAATGAGCTCATTTGAGATAATGGGTCACCATGAACGTTGGAAGATTTGTGAAGTACAGAAGTTTCAAATACAGCTGGTAGTTCTTATACTGATAGTTTAATTGTCTGGCCAGCGCTTACAGCTAGCCAAACAGATACTGTTGCAGACAAACCTAACTTTAGGTTTACCAAAAAGCCCTTATGGAAGCAGGGGCCTTACTGGCTCAGACGCAAATAGACTGAAAATGCAGATTAGTAATATCTGTGAAACAGTCGTCTACGGCACTGCAAACAACAGCCAAAAAGGAGACAGGGAAGCAGGGGGAGAAGGAGACAGCGAGCCCAGCAGGATAGTCCAAGGAACCCCAACATAGTTCCAGGTAACTCAAAGGCAATGATGTAGTTGGTGGCCTGCTGGTGAGGAAACTGTAGCAGTGGAACAATCCACATTTCACTTGCAATACAAGTGAAAATTGAGAGAACCAAGATAAAGCTCAGATGCTGGAAGACAAACCTGTGTGTGCAATTACTTTTTGTCCCAGACAAAAATCTGATTTATGTTACTTAAACAGCATCTGAGAAAAACATTAGCTAAAATCCCACCATGACTTTGCTGCCATTCACTGTGCAGAAGAGAGATGACTCAGACCTGACCATCAAGTGATGCTTGACCTGTGCAGTGCCACTCCAACAGTTCAATCCCAGATTGCTGAAGGACTGAACTATGTCCTAGTGCTGTAATTGCAGAGAAACATTGATAACAACATCTCTAGTCTTATGTTGTTCCCATGCACTGTTAGCTAACTGGTGCAACAGCATTTTCAGAAAAGCTCACATAATTACTCCAGAAGATTGCTTCCTGCTCACTCGATCTGCATGGACACTGAGCTCTTGCTGAAAGCAAAGAGTGTCTTTGAAAAGCCCCATTACTAAAAATCCTGTTTAAATTTATGTACGTGGAACTTCACTCAAATGATCAGTCTGAATGAGACTACATAAATATTAAATAAATAAAAATGAACAGCTACACCTGAAAAAGAAATTCAAACCTGTGCTGTGGAAGATTCATATGGTCAAGCTATACAGTGAAAGCAAATCCTGTATAATATTGCAGCCATGTCATAGATTTATTTTCATAAATATTGGCCTGAGAATTAAGCCAAATTAAGTGCATTTCAAGAATTCTAGAAAACAATACACCTAACTAGGGGAGTGACTACCGTACTCAGACATTCAGTCAATGGTAGACTGCAAGAATAAGTCCCTGCCAGGGCACAAGGAGGCTCCTTCTCACTCATGTAACGCTGTCTTTGGCTGAACAGCCACTAGGTATGTTCTCTAAAGTAAGCTGAATTGCTCTGCAGACTCTTCCATCTCAGCTAAATCTCGAATGAAAACAGCAGGTGCTCAGGTACATAAAGTAGATTAAGGGAGATTTATATGTATAATTTTCACCTTCTTAATCTCAAACTGAATGTTGTCCATTGTATCTATTCTTTGTGGTTGCCCTTATTCTTTTTCTCTTCATCCTAGCTAAAAACAGCCACAATCTTAATTCATGCAACTAACAGAGGCTAAGTCTTCATCTTGTTTGTTTGCATGTTCTTTCCCCAGCCCCTGTAGCTTAACTGGTTAAAAAGGCGAGGAATGGTTTCTTTTTCATCCTTGTTGGAATCAAGTATAATGGGATTGAACTAGACCTTTGGATTATATCACAATATACTCGTATATTACTGGGCTTAAAGTACTAGTTAAGTACTAGGACGTATCTGATGTCAGATCAGCAGGACTTGCCCCTTTCTGATACATCTATTTAGAACTGCAGTTTGGCATTCTCGTCTGGCAAATGTCAGGCTGGAGAATATGAAGCTGACGATATTTATGTATATTTATATGTATGCATGTGTATATTTATATAAATATGTAAATAAATTAATTGTGACTATGTATATCAACTTTCTGTTCCTCTTAATTACAAAGTAATCTTCATCTGTATTTTGCATAAGCAGATGCAATCATATTATTTTTTGTAAACAGTACAGGCAATTAATGTTAATTAACTGCAATAAGTATTTTTTCTTGTTTCTTTTTCCCCAATAACCTTTTGTCTCTCATTTTCCCTCATCTCCCAGATTTTCTTTATTTTTTCCATTCCAATATTCATCAAACTTAACCCTAGCTAGTTTTCAAATCTAATAAGATCATAACTTGATGTATACTGGTATCCATTAAAAATGACTTAAGACAATTGCTGCTACTTTTGCAACATGATAAACTTGATAATAGACTGTTAGTTCGGAAGAACCCATTAATTTCATTTATTTCCCATTCCTCAAAACATCTGCAATGAAGTGAAAGAAATGTCAAGTTAAAAATAAAAATTCATGGGTCATGGTACTGGCTAGAGTTTCCTTACATTTTGCCTGTGGACAGATGAAAGCTTCTGCGGCGTAGTAAGTAAAAGCTCTAAAATTCTGTTTTAAGATGGTCAGTTATTCCAGTTTCTACAAAGAGGCTGCTAAAACCAGAACATTAGATGGGACGTGTCTGTACTGTGGCCAGTGGGTGTGTGCAAGGGGCTACTTGCAGCCTAAACCTGATGGGTCTGGATCACCCTGGAAAGTGGAAGCTGGGACATCTTCTTCATTTCCATGTCGTCCTGAAGTGTGAACCTGCCTGGGTTTTGTGTAGGAACAATGACTAACTTTGCTCATGTCCCATCAGCCATGAGGAAGTGCCTTTACCGCAAGGGAATCGATGCTTATGAGGAGAAACCTCCTTGTCCCCTTCTAAGCTCATTACCCATAAGCTGAAAAAAGCTACCATTAAAAAGCATTTGGGAAATTTAAGTCACGTATAGCAACACCTATAGAAAGAGCTGGCTATCTGACAAAAACAAAGCAGAGGAATGGACAGGCAACTTCTCCCTTTTGTGCAGTTGTCTCTGTTGTAGGTAGGAAGTGGAGTATGTAGTAAGCTCATGCTGTGCTCTGAGACACCTATGGCAAGAAAGAAAGCAAAGTTTTATCCTTATTTCAGGACCGCACTGCTTTAAAGTAGCAAACCTTTAGGGCAGGTCTTATTTTGGGAAACAAAAACTGAGAAAGACAAAGATGAAATCTATCAGAAGAACTGTATTTCAAGCCATCCCTTGCTTTAAGCTATCTGCAAGAACTATGAAACTTAAATACAAGAGTGATAGGCACTTTAGAAAGCTTCATACTAAAAGGGACAGACACTCAGAGATATGGACGGTTATAGGTGCCCATTTTAGAATGTATCCACCTAATGTCAGTGCCCAGCATTCAGGAAGAATGGATCTCATATATAAGAATGACATAGGTAATAAAAATTTAAAACTCTCGCAAGCAGAGAAAATCCATAGACGGAGAAGAGTTTCACCAGGGTTATTTTTTTTTCTGAAAGCATCATGTCTGCAGCTAGTGGTTGAATGCATGCACAAATTAAGTTTACAGATTTCATAAAGCAATTCATTCTGCCTGAATGTAATAGCAGTAATTTTTCATGTAAGTCAGCAAAATACAATCCATAAAAGAAAAATACTGCCATTATTTTAAACTCTATTGTTCTTATTCAATCCGTATGTGAGAACCGGATCTAAATAATTTACTGTGTAAATTTCATTTTTAATTTTATGCTATTCCAAGAGAAAAGAGAGTGAGTGAGAGAGTGGCTTCAAAGATTTAAATCCTTGTATCCTAATGTCTCAACAGTAAAATAATCTGACGAGTGTGCTTCAGCAAAAATGATTGCTGGGATCTATAATAGGATTGTTTTAATTCAATAGTGTTTTATAAATTTTTGATTCACTCTGAGTTTTTGACAGCTTGCCAACTTCCAGCTTTTATCTGATCATCCTTGCATTAATAATACATTACAATAAGTTTCTCTGAAAAGTGGCCACTTTTTTTATCACTGAATACTTTACTTTTGCCAGAAAAATATTGACTTGGTTTCATAATCAATTCCTGTTTGGTTTGATCATGCTTAGCATGAAACTAAAATATTTTCTGCTAGGCAGCTGCCAATACAAACGTCATCATTGTTCTATTCTAATGATGCTAAATGATCCACCCTACAGGCTGCTATACAGAGAGGACCGAAGCCCAGAGCTTCACCAACATTGGTATGTGAGGAATTGGGCTTGCATGGGAATCCCATTCCACTGCTTCAGAAACACTTCCTTCTAGTAAGAGCATGCATTTCCATACAGTAAGCCTCAGAGTATACCGTTTGCTGACTAGATTCAGTCATAAATAAACTTTTATTTATAGGTATGAACACCAAAGAAAAGGAAAAATGTCAAAAATGGTTTTAATTTCTTTCCCCCACATTCTCAAAATTAAAGAAAATTACAGATTTTGTCAAAAAAATACATTTTAAGAAGAACCATTCCTCAAGGAATATTTTGGAAAATAACACTCAGCTAGATGTAATTCATGGATCTTTATCTCGCTCCTTAATTATAATACTTATATACAGTTTAATTATGCTTGACTGGTATCAGAAAACGAAATAGTCTGAAAAATATTGTTGTGTGACCTAAATCAGTCAGCTTATGTCCCCATGCCTTTGCAGTAATTACTGCTTCCTTTGTGTTAGCATGCTGTCTAGAAAGTCCAGTCAGGATACACACTGACACAGGTCTCAGAGTTTCCTCTCCAGGGACAGAGCCAGAAGTCCTGCAGTTCTTTCTTTCTGCCTTAAAAGTGAACAATACTAATTACTGAAAAGTCCAACATTGGCAAGGAGCCAAATGTCTACACTGGTGGCCGAGGATTACTGTGTCACTTCAACCATATGAAGAAGGTAAATGAACACATCTTTAGAAACTCCATGATGCTGATTGATATAATTTAGTCTCAGGATAGGGGAATCTGTACTGCAACTTCAGCTGCTCCTATGTTAATAAGGCATCGTGCAAATGACTTTCTCAAGCCACAAGACGAAGAGTGCAGAGAATGAGAATCTACCTGGAGAATATAAATGTTGGCGCCTGGCCTAAATGAAGCTACGCTGAGGTCCATCTGTTTGAAAGGCACAGCAAGCATTCAAAAGCAGCACAGACACAGAGTGCATGCCAAACACCCTACCTGATCTTCCAAGTGCCATCTTTTCTGCCACAGCGCTCACTTTGACAAGGTTAAATGCTCTGATGCATTGGCACCTTGTGTCCCTCTACACCTGATAGCATGTCGTGTTCAGCACATGCCAAACTTGGGTCCACAGACCAAGTGAAAAAGAAAAAAACATGTGTTTGTAAGCACTACAAACCAACAGGTTTGTATGTTTAAGGATATCTTAATATTTTGTAAAATCTATCCTGATGTCCAGCCACTCTTTATAATTAACCTTACCTTCAGGGCATCTCCTTTAAAAAATGCTAAAATAAGATGTTAGTTTACATCTAAATACAATTACACGTTATACTTATTGCTTAATAGGGGAATTTTATCCTTCCTCCAGGCATCAGACAATTGCTCCAAGAAGTAGAATATATGTGAGCTGCAAAGCTATGCAGGACCATTATAATATTGCATGCATTTTATGGTGTCCCTGTAGCAATGACACTGCGAATCCTAACATAACAATATGCCCCTTACAAAAGTCATCTTCCTAGATTTGGTTGTGAGAAGTGCAAGTTTAGAAACATGTTTCATCCTTCCAAAACTTTAAATCCTTTTCAAAAAAGCATGTGAAATTTTGTCTCTGAAAACCATGCGGCTAATCTAGGGCAGTCTTGTGACACATGGGAGAACAGTGCCTCAAGTTTCGGCATTAGTGATCTCTGAGAATAAGATCCTTTTATATAGTTTCCTCACACTTGGGGCAAACAATGAAGGCAAGAATATGAGTTTGTGGCAGCTGCTATCTCCTGCCGGAAAGTGTCTGTCAAACAGCCTGAGAGGAAAGGAAGAGGCATTCCTCTCATAGAAAGAGGCAACGAAATGAATGTAGTGGAAACTTGTTGGACCAAGAAGGTAAAAGCACCAAAATGAAATAAAAGTAGAAAGAACTGGACACTGACCTTCTGCTGCTTCATCTGTGTTAATCAATTAACGACTTAAGCTGGTATTCCTATTATGAGAATTATACAACAGAAACAAAATACAACCTGAACAGGTAAACTTGCACATACCCATCGGTGAAAGATTTGCTCTGGTGTACTGTGAAACAAGGGCTCGTTATTTTAATGTATGCTTTCCGTTTACTAGAGGTGGGCTTCACAGTCCTCAGGTTGGGTAAATGTGGCTGATGGAGGGGGCTGTAGTGAATGCTGAATACCTGTGAATGACACATGGGAGTGAGTTAAAAATTACTTTTAGTTTCACCAAACAATAAAAAGATGACAGTTTCAGATTCATTTACATCATTGCTGCCCTTTTCCAAATCCTCTGCCACAGGTCCATCATTGATAGGGCATATAACATTCCTCATTGCGACATGAATTTCAACCCAGACAACCTACATAGTAGGAAAAGTCTGGAAGCAAGAAATGTCACCCTGATTTGCCTTTTGATAGCTTTTTTCAGGTTTGAAAGAGTCAGTATATTCACTGAGAAAATCGATGGGAAAGAAAAAATTAAAATTGTGTTTTACTTTCCTACACATAAAAAATGAGAAATATTAATCCCACAGAACCACAGATGTGAAAACACATTCTCCTATCAAACAATTCTGTTCTTTACACAAGAAAAGTAAACAGCTTTCAAACCTGCCTTTCCAAACTCCACTTTGTTTATGCTTTCCTCCAATAGAAGGACTATTTTTTTACTTTTCTATTCCCATAAAATACCAGCTGATCATTTTTCCTTTGTCTGTGAACTATCCCTAATGACGTAAACTGAGATTAAAGGTTTTAACTCTGCTTTTTGTAGCTCATAGGTATCCTTTTGTTTTCACCACACAGAAGACAGGTGACTAAAAATCCTATCAAGCTTCAAAAAGGTCTTAAATGTTAGCTGGAAAGGTATAAGCACAAGGCTATTAATAAGAATAATACTGATAATTACCCCACACCATAGAGTAACATGATGTAGCTCAACTCCGTCATTTTGCAAGGAGAAAAGCTTTTTTTTTTGTTTTGTTTCTGTTGAGACAAACATTCTTCCATTAATTTACAGTGGTCATGGCATTTTTGGTTTACATAATTTTCTACCACTATCAGCATCTGTGAGGCTTTGTCCAAGCATCTTGACTCATTTTCTCTGACAATTTTCATTCCCATCTCAAATGTCAGTGGAGAATGCTACAGTGGAAGAAAGTGAAATTCAGTGCTTTCATAACCACGCATCGTTGTTACAATGATTGAAGGTCAGCATCAGGAGTACACAGGGTTTTGTATGGTTGCAGCAACGATAACAATGAGTGACTAATGCCTAGAAAATCTTCTTTTATTCTTTCCTTTTGTGTTACAAAGACCCTTGTGTTTTACTGTAAGATGACTTGACCTGGTGTAAGATATAAGCCATCTTTAAATTATTATCATGGTCTTTGCCCTTTGCCACAAGTGAAACAGAGGGAACATACATTTTCCTCCTTTTTGGGGGGAGCTCATCTGAATTGATATAGTAAGTATGAAACTAATTTGGAAGGAGGTTGGTTCCATTACGAGGAAAAATATCAAGAAACATAATGAGTTTGTCATCTATTAAGTGTGCGGTTGACTCACGTAATTGATGGGGAACTGAAACCCAGATCCTCACCATAAAAATATCACAGGTTCTCCTCTTCAGGCCGAAGTAACAACACAGACATTACATTATCCATCTTTCTGGCCAGACTATATTTGACTATGCTTGACCATATTCTTGCCTCCTCCCTTCTTCTGACTCACACGGCAACTTCTGAGCACAAGGGAACACAAGACAGAAACCAAAATGTTCTTGATCCGCATAAGCCTCAGTGTCTTTTCTAAATGAGACAAACCAGTTTGCCCTCTAAGCCATATCCATACAGGTTTTTGGTTTTCCGTGTTCATAATGTGTTGGGGAGAAAGGAGCTGTCAGATGTATGCTCTCCACTTTCAGCCAGGAGTGAGTGATGGAAAGCTGATATTAGATGATGCCCCAAAATACTGGAGGGACCATCTTGCTCTCTCTTTTCCATATTTCTTGCTGAGCTTCTTTGCTGTCAAAGTGGCTTCCCACTCTCTTGGCATCTCTATTTTAAATGGTGCTTTAAGACAGATATTCCCCTATGTCTGCCATTCTTCCTTGCACTAGCATTTCCATGGCAGATGGTACAAATGGCCTAACTGGGTTAGAGAGGCAAAACAAAACTAAACAGAACAAAAAAACACCAGCTGCCAAACCAATGACTTCCTGGCACCATATTGCATAGTACCAGTCACCAGGATGGGGAAAACACTAGAGGATAGCAGTTAAGAATTTGCAGAATATTTTTTAGTGTACATTTTGGATTTTGTTCCTTTGAGCATCTCCAAAGGTGAGTTGCAAAACCAGGAACCTCTCTCCTCTTTTTTCAGAGTCTGTTTTTTTCTTATTGCTCAGGTTAAGAAGAAATGTTATCACAGATAAATATATCCCCATTACAAATTAAAAACAGCCATAACCAATATCAAAATTATATTAATTAAAGATAGCAGGCTGAGCTCCTTACAAAGGGAAACAGATGAAATTCTCATGGCATGTTCTGGATAAATAAAACAATGGCAGACTAGAGAGAGGTAATCAATGTTGCAAATAACATATTTAATGGTATTTTGCCTTTTGGAGACATTTACTTACTAAGGCATATCACAGGGAAAGCAATCAAGCACCTGCCCAAGGAGGTTGCCTCATTTTACCTTTTATTTACAATTTCCTCTTATTCACTCTTTCTCTGTTTTGCCATTTCCTTGGAAGTCAAACTCCCTGAGTGAACATCTGGGATGCTGAATGATGCTGAATGCCAGGAAGTCTGATGGACTAAAATCCCTTTTCCCTAACCACAAAAATGAACTGTGTTATACTTAATGGATCAGGAATTATATTACTGTCCAATCTGTGGTTATTTTCTGTTTTATATATAGTATACAGTTTAAATTCTGTTTTGATTCTGGTGAGGGTGTAGGGATAAGAGATGGGGAGAAAACAAAAATAGGAAAAATAAAAACAAAGAATTCTGAGCCACCTCTTTCAAAAGTAGTTTAGTTGACAGTCAAAGAATGATTTGCAAGTGAATGAGAAACAACAGAAGAAGATGGAGCAGCATTCTTTTGAAATTCTTCTTCAATTGAAAGTCTTGACTATCTGAAATAAGTTTATATATACTGTAGTTTATTTTTAATTATAATTGCAATCTTAATAAAGTATTTCAATTTGTTTTTACAACACATTTTCCTCTTCCCATCAGTCCTTCAGGAAAGATACAATTTCTAAGAACGGGAAAGATGGAAAGAGTATGTTCACGTAACAAATATCTGCCAAAAGAAGAAAGAAAGATCAATCTCTTGTAATTGTATTCTGCCCATTTATCTGGCGCTGTAGCCTGTGAATCAAATGAATTAATTCCATGAACTGGAAAAGGAAAGAAACGACACAGTCCTGCTTAATCTAGCGCACGCAAAGTTCTCTCCCTGAACCGATGGCATTTCATAAAGCAATGTTCATTGGGTGTCGAGATTAACCAAATGCCATTGTATCCTCGATATCAAAAGAGAAGCAGAGAGGTCCTCTCTATTGCAAACCTGAAGATTCTAGAAAAATTCTTGCAAAAAAGCCATGGATGTTGTTGCTAAGTTTGCCCTCCCAAAACACTTTTATGACTTTCAAGCAAATAGTGAACACATACGCCACAAACCAAAACCAGGTCTAAATCCTGATCTGAACTCTAAGTTACTCAGAATTAGAGAATCAGATGTGGGCATTCATGAAGAATGAAAAAATTCATCTGTGGACATTGTTCCAGAACGAATCTTCACAGTCCAAGTCAATATCTTCACTTCCCATTAGGCAGATCCATACACGATTAGAAAAAAAAAATTAATATACGGGGAATGAAGTTCAGAAAACCATCAATGAGAATATTCTTTGTAAAACAAAGGCATAGATTCACAGACTAAGATCATGAACCTTGGAGAAGCTGGATAAGTGTATTTAAGATACTTCTAGCCTTTGAAGAATCCAATGAAAAAAAAATCTGGCTTTACATGTCTAGGCATTCTGAATCCTGAAAGCTAGTAATTCACCAGCTATTCTTGACTTCATGCAATTCTCTTCTGAAATTTAAGAAGACCTGACTAAAAAAACAGATAATAATCTACCCAATTGATCTGTACTAATTATTAATAAATAAATAAATGAAGATTGAAGCACTCTTCAGTAATCTGTTAATATTGCAGTCTTCTTCTGGCGTATACCAAAGAGATTCTTTCTTCTATCATTTTTACCATTTCTCTTCAGTGATTCCTAAACAGAGACTAATCTCTTTGAAGCACCTGCAAACTGCCATCAGTAAGACAAGAAATCCACGAAAGGCTATTAGAGATTGAATTTCACTTGTCCAGTATGTAATATTAGCATCCTCTTATCTTAACTCTTTTCCTTTAGGTGGTAAATTTTGGAGGTTGAGCAGGAAAAAAGAAGTTCCAATTTTTGTGCCCCGTTTTTATTTATTTATTTATTGACCAAAGATGGTTCAAAATTACTGGTTTAACTAGGAGCAGCATATTGCAGAAGGCTTCAAAGCGTAATATGTAGCCAAAAAATCTAAAGTTTAAAATGAAGATAATTTATAAGTAGGTTTAATGTTTGCAAGCAATTCTTTTCAATATATCATTAAGGAGACAACCATAATGTCTCCTCATGTGGAGGGAACTAGCAAAGCTGGCTAAATTCCAGGGTCATATGGCTGGTGGGAAAGGTCCAACCTTGTTTCTTTATATATATATTTGTTTCTTTGTATATAAGACCTCCTATATGTTTTCTTACACAAGGATGCCTGCATATCCCATATGTCTCATGCACACATAAATCCTTACAAACATACATATAAAAATACTCCGAGAAGGACTGGTAACATCTTTTGTAATTGAGAACTATGCTCGCCACTCACTTGTCTTGTGAAAAGAGGGTCACATCTTCCTTGTCCTATTGCTCTGCCAAAGCAACAGAAGTTTCTGCACGGAAGCTGCTACTTCAAACTGTATCATTTTGAATTTTTTTCAGCCAAAACATTCATTAAATATGAGTCTTTTGAAGAATGAGCCTTGAATATAGGCAGGAGAAAACAATTTCATTAAATTTTACTGTCCAAAATAAGTGGACATGTTGTAGGTCTCTACCTATAAAATGAGGACAGCTGACCCTGCTCTTCATAGGGTGTCATGAAGATCATTAAAGTTTGTAACCACTCTGATATAGTGAGGAGAACTGCAGAGCAGTCTGGTAGGAAATGAATAATTCTGTCTTTAGAACCATGCCTGAGCAGCATGCAGTAAATAAGGCCTGGGGCCAAATGCCAAGCAATGAGGATAAAAGAACATATTGAATAACTGCTCATTAAGTGAGCACTATCCACCCTGTGCCCCGTTGAAGCAGGTGTCCTGGGGAAAAGTAATAGTATGCAACCTTGTAATTAAAACCGTATCATAATACATATTCACCAGGAGGCAAAATTAAGAATGCCTTGGAAAATTCAGTCTGACGTATCTAAGTTTTGAATGCTGGACTTCACAACTCTGATGTTCTTTGACGTTACTTTTCTTCTCCTTCCTTAATTTGAGTGTTTTCTGTGTTTCAGGAGATAGAAGCATATGACAGCAGGAGATAGCCTTTACGTGCACGTGCAAACAGGGATAAGAATGGCTTCAGGCCAGTGGGCAGAAATTAAAGACATTGTATGTGGCTGATTTAATGCGAAGCTTGAGGCAAAAAAATAGAGAGCCCAGAGGGCTTTTGAAAGGCAGAAATAGTTTGGCCTGACAATCTGCAAGCCGAGTAAAGAAAGCCCAAGGAGCTGGGTTTCTCAGCCTGTGGCCTGCATTTAACAGGCACTGCCCTAAATCAAGGTTAGATCTTAACATATATCTTGTTTCGCCTCATTGATCAATTTGGTGATATTTCACTACAAACTTTGTCAAGCAAACCTTCTACTGAATCTGAATCTCTCAGTTCTTTGTCTTCTTCGTGGTATTCTTTATGGCTTCTTCATACGGTATTCATACCATTTTTCTTTTCTTTCTATCCTGTTGTTTCCTCCTTTTAATCACCTTCAAACATTACCCCAGCCAGGTCTGCTTTCTGCATGCTGGAAATGAGGCCACTCAGACACAAGACCTGCACCCACCAGCCAAGACCCTGTGTCCACGCCATTCACCTTGGACAACATGGTGATCAAGAAAATCTGGTTTTAATTGAAGGCGAAATTGTTATTATTAGCATTCACTGTACAGGCCTATATTCTCTTTTCTTTGTGTTATTCTTTGCAGACTAAACTTATGTCCCCTTATAAGCTTCTGCATAGGATTGATCTGGGTACTCAATTTCAAAAGCAAATATCTTTTTCTTTTCAGGAAGTTGAAAAAAAGGAGGAATCTGCTCTTAGTATCTCATTCTGAGAAGATGACTGCCTAGAAATCTTCCGCCAAGCACAAAGTCTAATTAATCCTGCACCATTCCCAGTCCAGCTTGGCTTTTGGGTAGACCTGAGTCTTTCCGGTCTTCTCCTGGTTAAGGAGCTTGTAGTTTCCAGTTCTCATTTCTAGAGGTCTGTTCTTCAATAACTTTTGTGGCCCTATTTAGAAATATTTTGAATCATGTTTTTTAAATCCACTGTTTTTCTATCTATTTTTTTATAAAGCAAGAGATGTTTTAATGCTCCAAATGTTATTTTATAGGCATTCAGGAAAGACAAAACCTATGAAAGTTACCAGAATACTTTTTTTTTCCATATGTAATCATTAGAAAAATTTAACTGCTAATATCTAACACTGTTCTTCCTTCAGCTCTTCTGAGACTTCTCTTTCCTAAGAAAACACTGCTTAAAGTTAATCCTCGGGAGGTTTTGGCTTTCAGCCTGTTTTAAAACAATTATAGCCAGTAACAAAATATTGCAGATTCTTAGGCTTTGGTCTGGCAGAATGTTAAGGTAACTGTTGGAAGAAAGAAGGAAGCAGTTCTGTGGTTTCATTTCTTTAGACATGTAATTGTGAAGAGCAGAACTAATGAAGCCTAGTTTGCAACAGATTTGTGTCTTCTGCTTGGCTTGCCTGGTGGCTAATAAAGTGCAAGCTGCAAATGAAGCTTCCCCTGCAGCTGGAAGAATCGTGTGTGCACAGTGGACGTACACGAGTGTCTTGCTCTCACTTACATAGATATGCTGAATTCTAGCACAGGATGGGTTCCTGTGGCAGCCGTTGCTCCGGTGTGGGCCACTTCATAATCGCTGTCCTCTCCTGGTCCTTGTATTTCAATAAAAATTGAAGGAATTTAAGCTTTTTTTCCTTTTCATATATTGCGGGGTAGAAGCACTTCATGATGTCTGATCCAAGTACGCCATGCAATGAGGCAACACCTGAACACAAACATGAAGTCTGGACAGAGGGAAAAACATTAATTTCCTACAGATACTAGTCAGGGGAGTCCTGGTCCCAGAATCACAGGTTCACAGGTCAGGCTGCGCCATGCATGGGAAGATAAGTGCGAATGTGTCTCCAATGCCTCTGCCTCTCCCACAGATCTGATCAACACTGACTGCCTAGGTCCCAAGCCATTAAGCACAGTAACATGCAGACAGCATTAGAGACCTTGGTTCCTGAGGAAATCAGGCTTGAGATACCATCAGTCTAGAGCATCGCTGGGATATATAGATCATCCTGGGAAGGAGACAGTTTAATGATCCAGATACAAATCATATAGTCAATACTTGTCTCAGTCTCCCTCCACAATTGGTGTGACAGCAGCATCCCCAAGACCTTTTAAGACTGAGCAGAAGAAAAGCTAAAAAGAGTTGAGAGAAACCACTTTATAATTGCAAATCTTCTTTCCCGAGGCCCAAGCACCATTTCTCTTGTCACAGGACTACTCAGAAATTACTCCAGGTTATGGGCATTTGGGTCAGCTCATGTAGTCTGAAATGAAATATAGAAAGAAAACTATGTGCCCCAGCAGGTACCCCTGAAAATGCCATCACTAGGTGAGATGTTAGCTGAGACTCCTGTCGACTCAGTGCCCATGGCTGTGGTGACCAGTGCCATAGTATCGTGTTCCTGGACTGCAGCAGAGCACCAGGAGGGCACGAGCTCCTGGTTGCAGGTATGGCCCCAAAGGGGGTTGCACTAGGATGCAGGGGACCCCTCCTTGAGGGGTCCAAAACTGATGGGTTTTAACTGGGCTCCAAAATCCAGGCCTCTCACACCTTCCTGCGAGCAAACAGAACTGCGCCTGGGATACTAGACTCCATCTTCAACCTCCAGTTACAGCACCCTACACTCTGGCTAAATTTGCAAGTCTAAAAGGCTTTTATTGCCTATAAGGAGTAAATTGCTTCTCAGTATAGGAACAAAAATGAAGCAGTGCAGCCGGGCACAGCAGCAATATTTCACCAAGAGAACACTGGTAAAATCTCATTGCTCAAACCTGTGCCTTTTTGCTAGTTCTCAAAGTCCCTTGAGACAAACCAGTGGGCACACCAGTTGCTGGAGCAGGCAGCAGGGCTACTCAGAAGGGCACCATCTCCAGGACCAGCTGCTTTGCACCATAGTCACTGCCCAGCCATGGCACCCAACCCTCTCACTCGCCTCCCCGTGTACCATGCTGTGATGCTCAAGCACAGCTGTCATTGCAGGACCACAGAGGGGAAGGACCAGGGATGGGCAGGCTGCAAACGATAATGGGAGAGAGTTCAGGGATTTGACTGACGTAGTCATTTTAGTCATGAGCCATGGTGCTGCAGCACTAGGCTGAGAAGGTACCAGAAGCCCTTCTGGTGGCCTCAAACCTCCTGTTGGCCCAGGCGTCACTTCTTTATCTCTTTCCTGAGTTTATATAGACTGCCCATAGAAGAGCAGAGGGAAGAGAGGCCAGTGATCAAACTCAAGCGAGAAGAGCAATGCACAAGGCACATCCTCATTCCTCCCTTCACAGCCCACCACAGTTTCCTGTATTTAGAATAATAAGGTGCTGCTTGCTTCACCTGGTGCTAGGCATACAGCAGTACTCTGCTCTCAGAGCAGCTGAAATTGCTGATGGCGATTCTGGGAAGCCACAGAGATAACAGGAAAAAACAACAGGGTTTGGAGGAGTGGAGAGACTTGCTAATAATACTTAAAAAAAATCAACCTCACAGCAGTCTTGTTTATGTTTGATATGAACAGGCAGCACAAACTGTAAAATTTTGCTGCATTTATCTGGAGAAAGGAACCCTAACCTGAAGGAATAATGAGCAGCCACAGGGGTCACCCCAGCTTTGCTGAGGTTTGCAGGCCCTCAGACATGCCTGTGCTCTGAAGGTGCATTCATCTCTGGTCTATCACCTCCAGAGAAACCAAGATGGGCTTAGCCATTTTTTGTTCACTGTGCAATAAAAGGGTAATTGTGTATCTTCTTTTCAAGATGAGAGAAATGAAAGTAGAGGGGAAGGACTGTGAAAAGCAGCTCAGTTCACTTCTTGTTCTTACTACTCATTTCTTCTTCATGTGAGATCTTTCCAAGGAGGGACCTTTCATGAAAAGAATCTCTCTGCTTTATAATACCAATTCCCCCTACAGTGTATTGAGGTTCCACTGTAACACAGGTTTTACATACCTCCTTAATGATGAGCATTATTTAAGTCGCATTCCTAGTCAGCAAAGGATTCAAGTCCCTCATGAGCTTCAAGGATGTTCTTTTCAAACTGGCATATAATATATCTGTACAAGAAAAGAGATCTTGAAAAAGAGTAATGTGAGAAATAACATTATAAATGAATCTGGAAGTTGCATTCTTAAATATCAATACGAATAAAAAGTTATGTGTAGTCTATAACAAGAACTCTCAGCACTGTGTACATTATTATTATTAGTCTAACTTGTTAATAACATCTCTGTCATCTGGACAAGACATATTACAGATCTATCTGGGTATTTTAACTTCAGGCAGCTGGGCCATATGGAAGAGCAATGTGAACTATGTTGTGGGTGCTGGAGGCCAAATTGTCCCCACCAGGATGTTCATCTACACAGCCATAGAAGAGCTTCACAACTGTGGCCTTGGCATTTGCCCCATGCTAATGAAAATTCACAGTTTGGTGTCAGTAACTGCAGCAAGTGCAAAACACATCCTACGCGCTATATTAGCATTCTTACGATGTATCGCTTCTCTGTGTTCAAGAGAGGAAAAAAAAAAAAAAAGACAGAAGAAATATCGCAGATGATTTTCGTCGACAGTCCGTCATGTTTTAGGATATGAAGTGAAGCTCTCTGTTCCAAGTTACAGCATTTCAGTTTTGGTGCCGGCCACGTTATGAGAACCTTTTTTTATTTATTTATCCAGAATGGGTGCTATGGAATTTCTAACAAAGATCAAAGGCAGAATAATATCTGAATCATCTTTCCTAAATATTTCAAAGTAGCTTTATAGGATACTTTTTTTTAAGCAAAATGTCTTATGTATTAAAAAGAAGCTTAAATGTTGGTTATTAATTTAGAGTAAGACACAAAGTAAGACACCATATGTTGAACAGTTATCTTGCTAATTTCTCTCTCATTTCTCACATAAGTTAGTTTATGCATCAATTTCTTCTTTGAAAAAAAAAGAGTAAAAATTAAATCCTAAATCCTATACCGATCGAAAAAGTTAATAGAAATGTTAATGAAAATGCAAACTATACATTGTTTGAATTCAATATCCTTGAAATATAAGACATCTATCCCCCAGGCTAAACAGCCTTTGGTACCATCTACAAAAAAGATGCATGATTTTCACAGGCTCTCCTGAAGAGCAGAGTTATTATCATACATTAGATTTTGCTTCTTGATTAAAAAATCATATTAATTAAAGGCAATTAAATTAAATTAAATTAAGAGTTGAAGATGCAGCAATCCATTTATTATTATTTTCTCACAGTGTGGGCCGCGTTCTAATAGAGCAATCACCCTCCCGCCCAGGCTCCCAGTCATGATTACACAACATCCCTGGAGCACTTGCACTAACTGTGTACACAGAACAGAAATATGACAGAAGTATTTACACATTTTAATTCTTTTTAATAAGATTTTTCTTGCACAGAGAAAACTGGTCATATGATCTTCTCTCGATCTTTGGTTCATGTCTTTCTCTGATTTCTTTTTCCTCTCCTCTGTCTTGATGTCTCATTTCTCCTTGCAGTGTACTCTTCTACATTATAGCATCCACTCTAAATTTACTTAAAACCTTCCTATTAAGGACAGATGTCTCTTTTTATAGCTACTCTTTCGCAATTGATTTGGATGATCATTGTAAGCTCTCAAGAAAAGGGAGATGAAGGAATAGAGTGCCCAAAGTAAGAAAAAATATATTATTATTACTACTACTAATAATATAATTATGTCTTCAAAGGCAGGACTAACATTCCAAAAGGCACTTCTGATTTCACACAGGCAGTCCTGAGCTAACTTGAAATGAATAAATTAAAGACCAGTGGTGGAGAATATGGCCATACAGCTCCAGGCTCCCTGCTGGCAGGGATAAGCAACCTGTTCCAGGATTGGGAAAGTGGGTGGTGAAATCCCAGTTGGTGAGACAGCTGATAGGAAGTGAATGGGCTGGGAAAGAAAAGATGGTCTGCACCAAATCCTTGCCAGACGGGTCTTAGAGCAGTCCCATTGGTAACCCTGTGACCTCATTAAAACAAAGATGTTGTACATGATTTTTTAGTTTCCTGAAAATGTGAGAGGAAAATAAGAAAAAAATCTATTATTTAGACTTCTTTGTTTGAGGGCAAGCCACATGTGGGAGCCTATGCAGCTGCCCTACAAATTTAAAAACAGGGTCTTCACCGAAGAACACAAAGACATCACACAAAATAACATCACAGCCAGCGTTTTAAACATGCAGAAAAAGGCATTGCCATTCACCTCTTCCAAAATGCCTGCTACTCTTGGGAGCATCCTGCCCCTTCATGCCCTGCAAACTCCCACCATCTACAAGAAACCTCTTCCTGTAACATCTGTCTCACCAGCTCTCAAACCCGCTGCAACTCACTGCAAGCAACTTAGTCTCTCCCTTGCCCTCCCTCTCAATTCTTTTCCCTTTCACTCAGCAGTATCATTTTATACGTTAATGTTGTTATTTACTGTTATCTCAGGTTCCTGGGTCTGGAGTATATTGAAGTAGCTTGCAGCCTTGCACTTGCAAAGCATCTTTTATTTGCACAGTATCTTTGTATCTCATGTGGCAGATTTGTTTCGGGGGCATTATTGAAATGAGTCTATTCATGACTATAAACTGTTGATTCAAGACTCAATTTTGTTTTCCTTTTTGAAAATCATTTTGACTAAATGTCTTTCTTTCTAATATCGCTGGACAAATTCTGCATCATGCTCCCTTATGGCAGTT
Organism: Crypturellus tataupa; assembly: GCA_034781795.1. Lineage (NCBI taxonomy): Eukaryota > Metazoa > Chordata > Aves > Tinamiformes > Tinamidae > Crypturellus > Crypturellus tataupa. Next base: position 821,432 of record JAWLRI010000505.1, read on the forward strand.
TGTTTTAGAAACAGATTACACTATAGTGCAAAATAATCTGTGTATGATACCCAATTCATAGCAAATACTAACAAGGACTGCACTGAAATGAAGATGCATGCTGTAAATAGAGTGAGTTCATTACAGTATTTTCTCCAATATTTATATACCAAGAAATATATTAGAATTTATTCTCCATCCCATAACCAAACTCTGTTCAGGTCTTCAACTCACTTCTTAACTATTATTTGGGGACACACCAACCTGCAAATCAGAGCAGCACCCAAAATTTTCCAAACTGTTGCTTTACAGACATTGATATTCACTAAAACATATCCTGTGCCCTTAATTCCTGCACTACAAAGACAATTTCTGACCCAAGGTGCACAGTAGCCAAGGACTTCATCACAGACAATTCCTCAGTCTTTTTCAGTTCACATGGAAAATGTTGATTAAGATTGGCCTTTTAATTATTATCATAGAATCATAGAATCACAGAATGCCTAAGGTTGGAAGGGACCTCTAGAGGTCATCTAGTCCAACCCCCCTG
>JAWLRI010000505.1:822060-849715 GCA_034781795.1 Crypturellus tataupa
AGCAGCTCCACATCCCTCTTGTACTGGGGGGCCCAGAACTGGACACAGTACTCCAGATGTGGCCTCACCAGGGCTGAATAGAGGGGAAATTATCACATTTTAAAATAGTTTTAAAAGGTAGAGTTTATTTGTGTGTTCATACACGAAGAGGCCAAAAAAAAAAAAAAAAAAAAAACCAAAAAACCCCACTACCCACCAGCTGCCCATTAGTTTTCAAAGAAAACCCTAAAAAAACTAATCTCCTGAGCCCAAGAAAGCAAACTGGGAGCCTTTCAGTAAAATTGCAAAATAATAGGCAGCACATGAAAATTCAATTATTAGGAGTTACAATTAGTAATTACAATTAGTTGCTATAATTGGTGGTTTTCATGACAGGGGCCCTTGATCTGTTCTCTGAAATTCCAGCCACCAACCCATTCATTGGATCCATCTGCCATACAACTGCTCCATGATGATCATTCTTGGGCTCATGAAAATGTGCCCTAGTCTGTGTGCCTCTGTTAGACCTTTTGCTTACCACTGTCAAGAACCCCAGGAAGTGCTTTCCAAGGAGAAGTTTTTGAAGCCTGGAGGGCTCTGATCTAAAGCTGTGCCAAACAGTCATTCTTTCATAAATCTCAGTACATTTATATTTATATACACACACACACACACACACACACATATATGCATGTATAAAAATCACATTTATGGAGATAAAATGCTTAACCTAGTGAAATGCTTAACCTAGTGAATGCTTAACCATTCACTTTTTGGTGACAGCAGTTGCCACCCACAGTATAAATTTCCAATTTTAAAGGATAAAGTTTAGATTTCTTTTAAAAAGCAAAGCCTTTTCTTGATATGGAGTTATAGAAGGAGTGGTAGTATACCCTAATATGCACATGCAGTACATAAAATAATATAATATATATTAAAAAATACAAAATGGTAGCAGGATTCTACTATTGTTTTCTTATATAAAATGACATTGAGGAAGGAGAGGAGGATAGACTTAAAGGAGAGGATGTTTTTCTCCTAGAATACACTTTTTTATTTCTGAAGTTTTTGGTCTGGACACCCATTTATCAGCTTGCTTAGGCAGTGTATACAAATAGTTTAGAATAACAACTATTTAAAGATATGAAAGGCTATATATCATCCCACTGAAATGTGTTCACATTATTTTCTTAAAGTAAATGATTTTGTATTCATTTTTTAAAGAAATATAAAGAAAGATGTCCTGGTTTGTATTAGCTAACCAGGGAACCAGCTGCAGATTCATTTTCTGTTTGATTTCCCTGATGGATACATTCAGGATGCCGTGGTCAGGAGCTAGTAAAACAACCCCTGAGAAGAGGTCAGAAATGATGTTATCAGAAAACAGAATGTCATGGAACTGGCACAGAAAATTGAAGGGAGGGAGGGAGGGAAGGAAGGGAGAGAGGGAAAGAAACGAAGGGAGGGAGGGAAGGAAACGAAGGGAGGGAGGAAGGAAGGAAGGGAGGGAGGAAGGAAGCTGCAGCCAAGGCCACCAGTAGCCTGGTGCTTCATTTTAGCTTCCCTTATTTAAATCTCCTTTAATCCCTCATCTGCAATTAATAAGATTTGCCATTTAAGAAAAGTTCAGAGGGTTCCTCATTTACTGTGGAAACATAAAAGTAAAATTCTGGCCTTTCATCATCTAAAATGTATATAAAACTTTTTGAATCAAAAGTCTCTTTCAAACATCTCTGAGGGTGACAAAAATATGCCAAAAATGAACAGTTTATTGTCAAAATCCCAATACAGTAACAAAGATATTAGCCAAGATGATGCAAGTGGTATATAGAGTTGGCATAAAAAACCGAGCATACATCTATTTTGGAACATACCTTTTCATTTAAAATACAAAGTGAAGCAGTTAAAGGTTCAAAGATTATCATATCAAATAAGGTCAGACATGAACAGAAATGAAAACCGCAATGAATGTTAAATGCAGTCTTATAACAACGTTAATTAAAAAAAAAAAAAGGATCTGCAATGCATACATGTTTTGTGTGGTTTTAGACAAAGCCAAGATATTTGTACCTGGAACTGACTGTTTTCATAGTGAAGTAGAGAAGGGGGCCCCAGGGGCTGCGAGATGTGGATCCTCCCATCTGACCAAAGCAAGAGGCTAATGAAGGACACCAGGGTGTGCAGGCTCCCATGAAAGAAAGGATCTTTTCTATTACCCTCTCTATATTAGCTTTTGATATGTTTTCCATCTGTTGTTTAGGCAGGACTCCCTCCCTTTGCCCTTCCTTTGAATACCTTGTTAAGTAGTAAGGGTTTTGCAGAGAGTGGGGAGCATAGAGGACACCGACACCAACACTCAGCATGAGCAGAAGGCCACCCTGGGCGACTGGAGCTGAGGACTGCTTGTCTGGAGAAATGCTTGTGCAGGGATGACCCCCAGCAGAGACAACTGCTACACAAGCCGAGGACCTGTCAGTGCTGATAGTGCAGCTGAGGAATGCCTATTGCACCAACAACCTTTTCTTTCAGATGGATTCCTCTGGAGGCACGTCTCGTTCCTTCCTCTGTGATGTAAGTATGTGCTGTGTATCTCTTGTAAAATATGAGTAGCTTTATATGCAAGGAAAAACAGGAAAACACAGTGTATGTGCATATTATATTTTGGATATACGCAAGGAAGACACTCAGCAGTGAGTTGTTTCTGGCTATTCTGTTTAATAGCATTTAAATGGGACTAATTACCACAATTAGCCTTCTGAGATGTCCTAATTTGATTTCTTTTCCTGATCTGGCAAAGCTAGACTAGATTTAATGAAAGGGTTGTTTGAAAGAACACTACTATTTCAAATAAAGTATGTAAGAATGACATTATTCATACATTTCTAAGATCACAGTTGTCATATCATTTCAATGCTTACCCATCTCTAAAACCCTAATTTCCAAAGGCAAAAAAAATCTTGCTCCTCAGAATGGTTTTAGCCCTATTGGTTATTAATTTGCAATCGTGCCCAAAGAAGTGTTGAAAACTCCTCTGTGATGAAATCATACAGAAACCTTGAACTAAATTGTTTACTGTAGCATTTAAAGCACTCAGGTTGTTGTGAAGCAGTAGAAACACATCGAAGGGAGATGGTTTCACACCTTACTGAAATTAAATTTGTTGCACAACAAACATAGTTCAACAAGGAGAATGGCAACTTCCAAAAGAAAAAACAGGCAACTCCTTCCCCACTGCCATACCCATGTACATGTGTAGCAAAGGGAAAATTACAGTTCATAAAATCCTGTAAAAAACCTTACATGTCTCTAATGACATTTTGAGATTTTTCAAACAATAAAAAACCCTCCCAAGGAGCATACTCAAGGAGTAAAGCCTACCATCAAACTCCCTGACAAAAAACCTTAAATTACCACACTACTTTCCCATGCATGTTGAAAAGGAAAATGGAGATGAATATGAAACACCGAGTCTAAGATCTATTTTTCAAAGTGTTGAAGCCAACACATGAAAGTGAAATATTTCTTCGCCTCTGTAACTATAGATCCACCGCATTAATGCAAGACAACGACTGAAAGCTAAACCAAGGCATTTAAAGGCTAAGGAAAAAGAGGTAAGAACTGCAATCTGGTTTTCTCAAGGAGGGCATAATAAATTATCTGTAAAAGAAACAAAATTATTCTGCATTGTGCGGGAACTAAAAAACTGCCTGTTAGACACCGAAAGATACCTAAGAGTGAAATTTCAAAAGTGAAGCATCTAATTTATTCTTATTTTAAAAATGCCAGTTCCTCCTGGGAGTATGAAATAAGGTACGTGCATAATAACCCCAAAACCTCAAGAAGATGCAGAGACAGATGGAAATGTAAACAAGTTTGAAGGATCTCTGCCAAAAGTCTGCTCAAATCCACTGTCCGATCATTAAAGAATAAACATCATACAAACCCCTTTGTTTTGAATGAATTACAACCTGGAATTACTTGGCAAATATACAGTGCAGAATGCCATGGAAATAAATAATAATGATAATAATAAAAGAATCTAGTATACAGGGACATATTTGCAAGTCATCTCCTTCTGTGCAAAAACCACAAAACATGCCTTTAGGATTCTGTTGGCTGAGGACATGGGAAAAAAAACTTTTAACTTTTTGTTTCCTGGCTCTGGCAGCAGCAGAGGCAGGTTAGAGGCATTGACCGCTGCGTGTCCGTGGAAAATTGGCCTGTCCTACACCATCTACCCCAGAGCAGTCCTCAGGACCTTACACGGTCCTAAGGACCATGGTCCAAATAGGCCATGGGACTCCAAGGACGCTTGCGCACTCAGAGGCGCATCAACACTGGGGCAGCTCATACACCCCAAGGTGTGCGAGCCCCAAAGTTACATCTTCACAGTCTGTGTGATAAAGAGACCAGCTTTAATACTTCCCAGGACTTAGCCCTCTGGTAGTTCGGGTGGCTGATTTCCCTGCTGTGATTCACATCTCCATCACAGTGAAATACCTCTTCAGAAAGAAGAGAAAATAAGCTAAGTGGGTTTTTTTGGCTCACTCCACTCTCTCGTGACAGCATGCATCTTAAAATGAGGGTTATTGTCAGGGAAGGTGCCCAGCATGGTGATCATACATAAAAAGAGGCAATAGATATTTACAGAGTAGGGAACTGGACTTGCAATGAGACCATCAGTATTCAGTCCCCCTCTAACTGGACTCGATGTCTCAGCAGTCCCTTTTGCTTGATGGCGTCAGCAGCACCTACTGGGAACCGTCTGGCCAGACAGGAAAATGGACACACTGCTTTTAATTACGTGACTCACTGGCTAAGGGAATGATGTTTGATTGGCAAAGAAATTCTATGTTTCCTTTCTATTAGAGATTGCACTGACTAGATCCACTTGTGTAATAACTCTTTTACTTTTAAAATACCAAAAAGCTGCAACAGTATCCTAGATGTTCACTACACACGTGTTAGAGGAGCTAGGGATGAATGATGTTTTCCTGCCCATGGGCACAGAAAAGGACTAGACTTTCATCTTATCAATGCCTGCATAGATTCGAAGTAATTCTATTTAAATCAGTGTGGACCTGTCAGACGCTGCAAACTCAGGGAGAAAAGGGAGCTGACAGCAGGATTGTAGTAATCAATTGTATTAGATATGCATGGGATGATAGTGCACAAAGCTTTGATTTATATATATATATATATATGCTCACAATATGTGTAAGCAAGAAAATAGATTCTCTTGTTCATCTCTTGAGGAGTTCTGCTAAGGATGCACTAATATAGATCTATTTCTTTTCATCTAGGTTCTTCCTTTCTCATCTCAGTTGGTTTCCTACCTTATCAGTGAACTTCCACTGCCAAATTAAGGAAATATTTGAGTGTTCTTTACGTAGTTAGTTTTGCTTACCTGTGCTTTCTTTGTTTGATGAAAGATGTGACTGCGCCCACGTGAAATGGCTCCCACTCTCTGGTTCCCCATTAAACTTTCCTTGAAATGAGCAGTTTTTTTTGTGAAAAGCTTCTGCAATATCAGTCATGTCATTTTTATCAAGGAGAGAGAGTGCATGCACAAACTTGTCCTTTGGCCATAGGCAGGGAGGATCCAAATTCAGAGGGTCTCTTGAGGAGAGTGTTGTAAAAGAAGGTGACTAAGGAAGAAGCAAGCAAGGTTCTTGAGAGACCCACTCTTAGTTCTCAAGGGATATTAGTTTTTTAGGTAGGAAATTAGCCAAGTGGTTTAGAAGACTTGGTAACCTCAGGCTTTCTACAGATTTCTCCCCACACACATATCCTAACAGCACCTGCTGAAGTGGCTTGTACAGAAGACAGTGCTCAGTCCAGACATAGTGTGATGCAAAGTCAAATCAGTCATAAAGCTCCATCCTCTCACACTTTCCTTGTCAACTTCCTTCCTTTCCTCTTTGGGAAGCTTTTCCCTTTTCAATAACTATTTCTGAAAAGCAAAACTTTCACAGACTTTGGGGTTTGTTTTGTGTGACATCTTTGCAGCTCATAATTGGGAAAAGTGTTAAATCAGCTGTTGGCTTGGGTAATTGATGTGAAATGTGCTGATTGGGGCCTGGGAGGTGTAGATTTCCCCAGGTGAGACTAACAAACAAATTTAGTGTGAGAGCCCCAAGCTGGGAAAAAGCACCAAGGGCAATCAGGGAAGCAGGCTGGGAGAGGAGAGAAAGGCTCGGCGGGGGATTTGAAGAACCTGGCACAGGGTTCCCGTTGCGTTTGGCACCACATAAAGCACAACTCTGTGCTAAATGCTGTTCTCCCCTCCCTCTAATTGCAGACAGATATAGCTGCACCCATTCATTTCAGCGTCCTGTGAGGTGAGTGAACTTCTAACTGTTTAGAGGTCATTTCACAGTGTGGTCCAGGTGATTATTCAAATCCCTTGGGTCTACGATATCTACCTTAAATCTTGTGAAAACCAGCTTAATTGCGAGCTGGGATTTGTTACTCTCCCTTCTCAGACAAGGCAGGATGGTTTGAAAAGGCAATTACAATTTGACAAATTCATAAAACTGAACTTTTCAAAACCAAGGAAGATTTTGCTTCATTTTCACTTGCAGATGAGACCTTATAATGCTGCTTATTTCATCAGACGTGTTGAACAGTCGCATGCACAGCTAGGCATTGCACTTGTTTATTCTTACATGTGCTCGTTTGGGTCAGCAACATTATTACAGTGGTGTAAGTGTCTATGCATTAAGAAAAAATTGATCTGAAGCATTTCTCTTTTTATGTCCAGTCAGTTTAATCTAATGTTTATTTCCCCTTGCCCCTACCCATCCAGTCTCATAGGAACTAACAAAAATATTTAAATGAAAAAGCCTCTTATATGCTATCCAAGAGACAATCCTGAGTACAAAAGAAAACAAATATACTTCAGAGCAATATTTCGTAATTTTTAAGGCTATTTTTTCATTCTGTTTGGTTTGATTATCAACAGTGACCTTGCTTTCATATGCTTTTTCTTGAGTAATATTTGTAAACAAGGAACCTATAGCACACACCCTTTCTCCCAGATCACTGCCCATATACCTCACCCAAAGAAAAAAATAGCGTCATCACAGCCTGCTGACCTCCCCAGATCTGCTCTTCATCAAATTGCACTGCTGAATCTAACATCTTCATGTTATGAGCCTACTGGCACTTCAGCCACGTATACAGATGCTTCCACTGTTTTTTTAAGCCTTCCAAAATTGCATGATTTTTGCATTAAAATTGCACGATAATTGCACTAAAATCTACCAGAGCCTGTAGCCGCACAGAGTTTATGCATGTGGTGATACTTTTTTGACCTACCAGGGCAGAGACTATGCAAAATTATCCTGATTTTCAGATCTACAGGCACCAGCGTGCTAAAATGGTAGTTGCTCCTTCATTCTCTTTAAAAAGTCTCTCCAACAGACTTTCATGAGACCATAGTTTCCCAGTTTTCAATTGCTGTGTCCCTGGGACCGATGGGGCATAAATGGCTCTTACATCTGCAGCATGACTGAGGGAGTCCAGCTATTTATTTGGTGCAGCTAGGCACAGTGTTGCACATTGATAATAAAGCCTTGAAACACATACTTGGTTGAGTCCAACCTTTACAGCGCATATCATCCCCACACTTCTCCCCCTTTCCCAGACCGCATTCCCAGATCTTGGTGGGTAAGTAGCCCCAGCAAAACAATCTCCTCTGACCTTCCCAAGGAGAGTTCTTATCTCACCCTACTGCTGCAGGCCCAGAGGCAAGACCTGACCAAGGTCTCCTTCTTCGTTCTCAAATCACACAGTCATGGCTAGAAATACTGAGTATCGAGAAAAAGGCTTAGGCTGCAGAGCCGGAGAGCTTTTCCACCTGGTGCATTTGATTTTTAAGCGAATGCCAGAAGCCCGCTGCCCGTCAGGGAGGTGACATTGTGAATCCCATTAACTGCTCATCTCTCCCCGCTATCTGCAGGTACTATCAATACACCTTCCACCACCCCTCTTGGGAGAGCTGAGACACTTGGCAATTAATTTGCAGGATCTCAAGCAGAAAATTATCTCTCTGTAGAAGGCGCATATTCTGACTGGTCTCCATTTTAAGGCAGATTCTGTAGAAATGGTTGCTATTCCCATGAAATTCAGAGCAGACATCTCTGCTTATCCCCTCTTACTGCTCCTGGGATTTGTGTAAGCAACAAGGGGCCAATGCTGCTGTACGCAAAAATCACATCGAAGCATGGCCAGAAATGCACACCAGACTGAACAGCTCGTATGGAGCCCTCTGACTATTGCTCTCTGCATCTGTGTGAAAATGCTGCTTCTAGCCAGGTCTTTGGAGCAGGCAACTGGCTACACAGGAAACATTTTATTTTCCTCTTAATTTTCACCAGGGGAAGCAACACCTTTAGCACATAATCTGCAACCAGGAGTTGCACAGTTGCAGATGAGAGGTAGAAATTCTATTTTCTTCATATAAAGCAAGACAAGAAATAAATATGTTTTATTGATTATTTTGATTGTGGACCTTGGGAATAAAGTCTGTTCTAAATGACATCTGCCATTTAAAACTTTAGTGACGTGACACTAAAATATGTCATCTAATTTCCAATTTACATCTATCATCTTTTCCCACAACTACTAACCATTCCAATCTACTAAATGCTCCAAAATACATAGGTTCATCCTCAGAATATAAAGTATATCATATTAAAAATTTTTATACATACTTGGAATTTCCTTGTAAAAACAAAATCTGTTACTATGAATATTTATGTTCAAGAAAAGTAGCTATGCCTATTAAGAAATAAAAATAATTCTAACTAGAAAAAGAGGTTTTCTTGGAACACCATGCACAACTTTACAGAAATCTCAAAAAAAGGGTAATAAAATGATGATAGAAAAATTAAACTGATGTATACAAACTATGGTTTTATGCAGTTTTAATCTAAAGTTAAAAATGTAGCTTTCTGTGAGTACGGTGATCTCCTTTGCATTACTATAAATCTGATAAGAGGAATTTTCTTTAGCTGCGGTGACTTCATAAATTTATCAGGTATATGGATCATAAGGGCAAGGTCTACCACACTACTGCAAAGCTAGTGATACCAATTCATTTTCCCCACTTCCAGGTGAGTTAATCCACAATAGCTCAGCACTTCAGACTCATATTCTTAAGGAAATCACAGACATTCATCTTTCCTTAGATTTTTTAAGTTCTCGTAAAAGCAGTTAATTCATAACCTGGGCTTAAGTAGTAATTTCTTTTCTCTCACTTAGCATTAAAGTAATATTAATTATTTAATGTTCATTAAAGTAACATCAATTATTTTAATAACAGGAACTGCGGTCTTCCAAGTTCCCACTCAATTAAAGCTCATCTCGCACTTTGAGCAACAGATCCTAACATATAAAAACACAGGAGAGAACCAAACCCCAGAATCCCTAGAAGTACTTTCCTATCTGGCAATGTCTTGCAAAAATCTGTGTATCCATTTTAGATATTTCAATATAGACTTCAACAACATAGCCACTGAGTATCTCTCTGCATTTAGTGTTTTTACCCACACAGCCTCTCTGTGAAGTAGAGAAATGCCATTATCCTATGAGTCAGAATAACAAAGTACAGTGTTTGTCTGCCCTAATTTGAGTAGCTGAAATTAGATGTGCCCCGGGCTCATGCACAGAATAACCCTCTGAATCACCACCTCTCCTCCTTCACTGCCAGAAGAATGTAAGTCATCTGCTCAGACTTAGACATTTTAATATTAGATCAAAGTTGCATCACAGATACCCCAGCCTAAGTGATTTACCTAAGGCCCAAGAGTAGGCAAAAGATGTCATCTTTCAAGCCCAACTGTCCAATAGGTGGTTCTTTCTCTTCCCCGGTTCAAGATGTGAGTCACAACTGTTGCTTCCATTAATACCTCTAAGGTTTATTGCATTGCAGTCTACTTATCTAAAATATTATTTTCTCATATAGAAAAAATAAGAGAATTCCATAACAAAACAACTCTTTATTTTGCATTTGGGAGGAGTTCTTCTGTTTTTGTTTTCACTTAGAAAGTTTCTGATACTGAATTTGAAGGAGGAACCAGGGGTTTTATTCACAGTTAGATTTAGTGATCTTCATAATTCCATCATTTCCACTGAATCTTTAGAGTAAATCGCAGGTGGTTCAGTACATGCAGAGTGCTATAATATTCCATTTTTATAACCAGTTATAAGTGATTACAAGAAACCTAAATGCACTGGTGCACTACATGCAGGAACATTAAGTTTCTGAGGTTTCAAAGTTACACACAGCTATGAAGACCTAAACAAATTCCATAGTTGGAGGTAAGAATAAGTAATCTCTCTGGAGGCACGCTAGAGAAGTTGGTTACCCACTCAGTAAAAAATTGTTTTATAATCTGTTCATAAAAAGATCCTCATTGCAAAGTATGACCTTAAAAAACCTAAGGATTTAATGATCATGTCAAAAATATGCTCTGACTGCTTTTATTGAGAACAGTACATGATGTCCCTGTCCTAAAAGATGCATTTTTTTTCCCCCAAATTTATTTCTACTTTTAGGCGTGAGGGAGGGGTGATCTCAATCCTCTCCGTTCAAGAGGTCATGACACTGTTGATGTTCATGAACTATATTTGACAGCAGACACACACAAAAAGCTATATTTAAATCCAAAAATAGATGTGCCCTATGTTACAAACAAAGAAAACATGCTCAGTAAAGAGAAGGGTTACAGAAATCCTAGAGTACCTTTGCCCTTTGGATAATACCCGGACTCTACTATGAACTCTAGATTTGCTCTCTTCTCAAACCAGATCAAATAATTCTTCTTCCCTTCTAGTCTACAAGTCCATGTTGGCCCCTCACCAGCAACTTTTAAACAGATGTTCTAGAAATGGCTCTGTAAAAACTGATTTTAGAAGGTTTCACGAATCCAGTACAGCTACAACCATAATGGATACCTTCCCTGATTTTCTCTCTTTTCATCACAGTTTTCATCTCTTACTTTCAGACTGCAAGAAAAAAAAGAAAATAACTGCTTTGTTAACAAAAATTATTTGACAGGATTTTTATTCTTGTAGGATTCCACCTTCAGAGTATAGGTGCTACAGCTTATTTCATAGAGATTGCATTTTTTTTTTTCAAAACTGTAACTAGAGAAAAATTGCTCCTACTTTATTATTTATAGCACAAAGTGGATCTGAACTGGGGTTTTTGTGTTGGGAAGATGCTTGATAGATTTTAGAATAGAATCTTGAATGCTTTATACAATTTTTCGTATGACAGTTGAAGTAAAAAATGACTCTTGATCATACAACTGCCTACTTAAACATACAGGTTTTTTGCAGACATTTATTTCTACTTCTTATGAGTCTCCTGGTATTTCATTATAAGCTGGGGGAAACATGAGCTGGAGATATTATTGGCTTTGTTCTCTTCTTATGTTAAAAGAAGTGAAGATAAAAATGAACTAAGCGCAAACTTGGTGCAATCCTAATGAAATTACATCAAAACTGATAGTAAAATAAACCAAATACAATGCTTCTACTCTGAAGAGCTGCTTTGTTCATCTGGGATAAAACAGTCTTTTATGTCCCACTGGACATTATTTTTTTTAAATAAATTCCTTTATCAGGCTGTCTATTAAACTTTTTATGAGCAAGTGTTTAAGGTAAAAACATAACATCTTATCTGATATTCAAGTGGGAAAACATTCTAAACAAGATCTTAAAACCTTCCTTAGGTAGTTTCCAGTTCTGGAAATGAATCATGGAGTCTTTTATTTTCCTTATTTTAAAAGTCCATTTAGAATATATCAATCTTCATTTCAAGTGACAAATAGCCTTCTAAAGTAATTTTGATTAAAAGGGCCATAGTGCCTACTGTAATGGGCCATACTAGTTGTGTCTGATGAAGTCTGCCACCGAAATGTGGTTTCTGATATGCAGAGATCATAGTTTGTTTAAATAAAATGGAAAACCCAGATTGTGCTTTGGATCACGTAAGAGGTGCAATTCTTCCAAGGAGTTATAAGAACAGTTCTCCCAGAAAATCTATTTTGCCTAGATTCTCCCAGAGACAGCTGGTGCCCCTAAATAAATCTGTACAGAATACCAAGAAATGTATTCTCAAGTGACCAAAAAGCAAGAAGAGAAAACGTTAGCAAAGCAAAACGATGAGGGCAAGTGAACCCTGTATGAATTAAAGCACTGTAAGCAAACACAGTATTGTGGGTGCAACACAACAACCAGCACCTGCACAACAGGTAAGTGAGTTCCCCTCCAATCGCAGCAGTACCAAGAAGTTCTCAAGGGAAGGGAACCAAATTATAACAGCTTCGTGACTTCCTGCCTGGCAGCTCAGCAACGAAGCCCAAGTTTTCATTTGCTAGAACCTTCCCCAATGATGAGCAAGAACACAGTGGTTGAAACTTTTTCCTAACTATATTAGATTAACCTTGTTTTACTGAGGCTTGAAGTAATCCACTTCACCTCCCAGCTCAGCTCAGCCAGGCTCACACAGGGGCAATTATGGCTAATCTGACAGGTAGTAATGTTGCTGCTATCTAGCCTCCTACAATTGCATGGTAGTCTAGTCTTCAGCCAGTACTTAATTCTATCTAAAATAGATTTTCTTTTAAAACTGTTTTTAAATCATCCTGACAAAACATGCCTGCTTTTCCTATTTTTCCAACAACATGTCGTATTAGAGTTTTAATAACAATATGCATAGCATAACTGGGAAATTAAGCATATTGGTGAAATGCATTTGTGTGTGTATATAGATATTTGTTGAAACTATATTTGTAGTATTAACTCTTAGTCTCTAACTCTAGTTCTATTATTCTAGCGCTTCCACACATATCCAGTTCAGCACCACAGCTAACATCTGCCATTCATGTGTTATTCCCCCTCTGTCATTCTCTCAAAGGGGAGAGTAGGGAAAGCAGCAAAGTGCTCAGCTTTGCCAAAGGTTTTTGTTTTGTTGAGGTTTTGAATGTGTGTGTTTACTGGTGACAGTTTCAGGGACTAAGAGGCCAGAGAAGCGCTGCTTACCCCCAGGGCAGGTGGCAGGGTGTGTGTAGCTCCTGGGAAATCCTGAGAAATCCTGGGAAATCCTCCATCATCCGCACAGGTGAAGTCTGCAAGCTAAAAGAAGGAATTTACATGCAAAAAGAAAGCTGGCCACTCAAGAAAGCTTTTTACTGTGAAGATATGGTTAACATACAATGATTAAATGCACTAACACACAAACTGCAACAGTTTCTCACAGCTGTTTTAGTTGCCATGGTCAAAAAAGAAATTTTGGGGCTGCAGAAGTAGGAAGCCTCCATCAGTTCCTGCAGAAAAACAGTAGGAAGTTTGAGTTAATGAGGAAAAAATAATTCCAAGTAAAATGCCCTCTGCTATGATCATAATGAGTTAATTTTGGCAAGCTAACATCACTGATTGCTTCACCAGAATCTAGCACTTGTCATGGCCAGAAATTTAACTTTCATATTCGCAGCTGGAATGAGGACAGATTTTACTGCTGTCACACAGGGACTGCAAAGATGGCTCCTCCTACAGCAAGAACTGAAAACATAAAACTCATTTTAAAAGTATATCTGATATAGTGCCAGGCCTTTGTGTTATCCAATTTAGAGTGATAAGAGTGCAAAACTTTAAATTAGATCAAACTTTAGCTCCAAATTAAAACGAAATCATTCAAGGGCTTAATGCAAACTAGCAAGACATGCAATGCTGCATCTGCTTCCACACTAGCTACTTGAAGGCTAAATTGATGGTAAAAAATGTGAATGTTAAATAAGTGGATTTCTTTTTAATCAAGAGTTGGTGTTGTCTTTGCTCATCACTTTGTGTTAGAGCAGCATGAAACAATCTCAATGAAACTGTCGGAGCTTGCAGTCCCTGTAGCCTACTCCCCCATGACGCTGAGCTAGTAGTTTAGCTGGAAAAAAGTTTCCCTAGCTGGAGCTTCTAAATGACAAAAAAGAGAAAAGAGGAAGATTTGACAAATTCCTCGTGAATATAAGGGCAAGCCTCAAACAAATTACCTTTTAAAAACTTATTTACTGGAGAAAATTCAACTTGGCTGAAACACTTACTTTTCTGTGAGGTTTTACTTTTACACAATTTAACAGAAAGGTTGATGGCTAAAAAGCAGTGAGTTGGCACAAGCCACACAGTGAAATGTGACTCTGCTTATGATAGAGACTGGAGCTTTGCTGACTCCCAGGTGTCAGACACTCATCACTGTGCCATGCTAATGTCCTGCTGGGGATCTTCCCCCGCTTTTTCCATCCCGGAGACTGGCTGTGGCACGTGGGCACATGTGGTGATATGTCTTGCTCTCTGCCCTGGGCTGCTGGACACAGCTTGGGAATGAGCCAGTAAGAAATGAAATAAAATGAAATAAAATGAAATCTATGAAATAAAATGAGATCTATGATATGAAATGGAAGGATATGAAATGAAATAAAATTATATGAAATACAAATAAAATAAAATAAAATATATTAAATAAAGAGTTCAGGGGAGAGAGAACCTCTATCTAATAGGAAAATTACTTCTCATTGGGATATGCATGGAATCTATAGGCTGCTGGAGTGAGCGAAAGCCTTCCTCGACCCTAAAAAGCAAGAAGCTTACATTCTTGTTTCATTTAAAATTCTCATTTTATAAGAGTATAACTAGAGAATACTCTATTGCAAACCTACCTCTCAAAGACATTTTATCCAAGTAACAAGGTTACCTACTGGAAATCAGCTATCAAAGATATGGTGCTGTCATCAAGGGCAGGGGCAAGCAGTACAAGGAACATATTGTTTCCAGCCTAACTTTGCACAGCAACCAATAAGTTTTGTTATTATTTTTGGATATTTTATTTTATTTTTGCATGAAGGCAAATTGTGAAGGAAATTACATGAGGAAAAGAAGGAAAAAACCCACAAAACTCTGCCCTTAAAATATCCTCTGCTAGTTATCACTACACCTGTTCAAATGTACTTGTATCTTTTATCATCACCTATTTTGAGAGCTAAAACAGGCTGCAAATATTAGACACTATGCTTGGATGGTGCAACAGAGAACTGCTTGAATTAATTAATGCAAACTATTTTACACTCTGTCCAAAGATGCAAAAAAACAAATGTAACTAACAGATGGGCAAAATAATAAATATTCCATTTTATTTTGATTTTTAATCACTTTCCCCATGTTGTATTAAAAAGAACATAGATAAACAGCCCCCTTTTAATAAGAGCATGCTAAATATAAACGATTCCTTAAAACTACTATTAGCAAAAATAATAGGCTCCCTTGAAGCTGGGTTATTGGCTTGGTGAGGCTGGGGTGGGAGGATAGAGACTTTTACCGATAAGTCTGAAGAAGGAGTCTATAGCATCGACCTTCCTGTTTAGGAATGTGGTTAATAAAAAGGGAAAGAAAAAGTGACCTCTAAAAACGTGTAAGAGGGAGATTTCTTTGGGACAACTGTGAGGTGCCATCCCACAATTCCCCTGCTGTTCAAGATGGTGTGAAACCTGTTCTTCTCCTGTCACTTGGTGGTTTTTCCCCACTCTGGTTTTCTTTCTGAGCAGTAGTTGATTCAGTGCATGGGAGTTCTTGGGGATGGGAGGTGGGAAGAGCGTAACTGCTGGCCATCTCAATGCCACTCTTCTTACTACAGAGCAGCATTAGCTCTATCAAAAGATATATTGTTTTTACCTGCATTTTTTTTTCCAAGCCATTCCTTCTGTTTCTTTCATCAGCTGCCTTTCAAGAGTGGAAAGAATAAAGCTTTCTTCCTTCTGCAACAAACTGCCCAGACAAATCCCCCTTGCCCTGGAAATCCCTATTTAGGCTCAAATTTCTTTCTTGGATGCTTGATTAGGGACTCAGGAAAATTAATGGGAGCTACTTATAGACTTTTATAGTCTGGCCTTACTGAAGATAAGAAAATATAAAATTCCAACAGAAGAATCCACCTTTTCAGAAGAAATGCTTTAAAAAATTTGAGCTAACATGATTCTTGTTTTTCAGTCGCTTTGAAAAAAGGCAGTACAATGAAGTACAATGACCTCATTGTGCTTTGAAACAAATAAGCAGATAAACATTTTTTGAAACTTTATATATATATATAAAAGTCTCACAACATCAGCAGTATGGAAAACCAAATGCAGGGCATATTTTCTTTGGGGAAAATATCATAACCTGGGTGAAAGATCTACACTAATGTGTGGTTATCAATTTCAGAAACTCAAAAACTTGAAATAAATGCCAAGATGTCAAAGAAATCAAAGATGCTGTTGAAATGCAAATGAGTTTTTACAAGTTATTAACATACCAGTCTCATTACCTGAGTGTAACTGTCACATATATTTAATAACATATAATCAAAAGTTTTTAAATATTAGGGTCCAATTAGGTTTCAAATGGTCAGGGAAATTAAGTACTTTGCTCCAGCTTCATCTTTGGGAAACTCAGGCTATCTGCTTTTTGAACATCAAATTGAATATGCTAAAATATAACACGGGAAAATACATTTTAATGTAGTTTTCAATATAAATTTGGCTGTTGACCATTAGAAAAAATATCAGTATGAAATATGAATTGTTCACATTAAATTTATGTTAGAGAGAAAATGAGTTGAGAGAAGTTTGTTTACTAAAAGAAGTGAAGAGCAAACCCTAACCAGAAAGTTTTCAGTGGTCACAAGCCACGTGAATTTATGAAGTGACATTTGGAAAATGAACAGGAAAAGTCAGCTTTCCCCTCATTTGTAAGGCAAGAATAATGACTGCAAGCTGCTCTCAATGCTGCTACATTAAGATGTACCCATGAAAAAATGAAAGAACCAGAGCAAAGTGGTTCTGTACTCAAGAGAATGTCAAGCAACAGCAGCAAAAGTGGAACAAATATCCTTTCCAGCTACCAAAAAAATAATAAGTGCAGACAATCCTCATTAATACGCAGTGATACATATACAAAAGTGTACTTTGGAGGGAGGAAAGCACATTTTTGGAAGAAGTCATACACAAATTTTTCAAGGCAAATATTAAGCAGTGTATGGGGATAGGATATGATCCCCTAGCACTCTGTCCACACAACTCTATGTCCTTAATTAGCTATGTCCTACACTTGCAGGGAGTCTAGGGTTTCTAGAGAAACACTAGGGATGTAACTAGAACCTATTTCACTGCTACTAATAAACTTTTAACTAATATTTTAGTGGCACAAAGAACCATGCGACAGAGCAGGTCCCAGCTGCGGGAACAGGTCAGTAAAGCACACCTGGGAACCTCCCCTTAAATATGTCTCAGTGAAGTAAGACAGATGAGATTAGCTGTGTTTACTGATTTTGGCTTGGATGACACAGGCTGGAAGTAAACATCTCCCGATAAACAGCATTACTGTTTCCAAAACGTAATGTTTCCAAAAGTGAGAGGTGATCTCCTAATACAAAGTCTTTACATGCAGCCCTGGGTCAGTCTGTTTTCAGCTTCCATCTGACAGACTGAATTGCGCCCACGGGAGCGGGCAGTTGCCTAAGGACCAGTCAACATGACGAAACTGCACTATTCTGGGCATGTGGAGACAGTTCTCGTCAGGGAACTCTGCTTGATGCTTCAAAAGAGAGACTCCCCTGAATTATAGACAGAACTTTTTGAGAAGAAAAACTTAGACAGACCAATCTGAATGAGAACTGGTTTCTTTTCGACACTTTGCAACTGGTTTCTTAGGGAGGTAAGCAAAAAAAAAAAATCTAACTATATCACTAAACACTAAACTATTCTATACTAAACTAAACTATAGTATATAAACTATACTAAACTATACTAACTAAACTATATCACTAAAACTAAAACTAAATCTAACTATACACTTAGAACAGAGGAAAGTTCAGTAGATGAGAGCATCCCAGCTCATGTTATGTGTATATTTATCCATGAAAAAGAGAACAAAAATGCATTTAGAAAATGATTAATAAATGAGAAACAACAAAAAAAGTTAAAAAAGAGAAAAACCAACTATGTTAAAAGGAAAGCTGATGAGACTAAAAAATAAAAAGAATTTTTAAATAGATATTACGAAAAAAAGACGTTTTATTAGATAGAGGCAGTAAACTGTTGACAGTTATTTGGAAAAAGCAGACAATCAAATACTTGATTTCTATCTTTGGAGAGAATCTAGATAGTATATCCCCACATTCTCTTTCTCAAGAATGTGGGAGATAAAAAGGTAGAAATTTGGGGAGAAGACCTTTTGAGTCCTAAATTACTAAAAATAGTATGAATGAAGTGGAAGATGAAATTTTCTGTGAAGGTGACAGTTTGGAAGGAGAGGTAGCAGCAGGTAGGATCTGTGCTTTTCCCTAGGCATGGGAAAAAAAGTTTTAATGAAAACTATAGTATCTTTTGAGGGCTCTCAGATTTCACCTGAACATTTCCATCATTACTCCAGAGTAGATCACGAGACTGCAAAAATAATGTTAAATCTGAATGTGGCAGCTTCTGTAAGATACTAAAGAAATGAAGAATGCAAACTGGATTTTAATCAGTAGCAGAAAGGAGGCAGTTAGGAGGTCCGGAAGCTGGGTAGAAAAGGTGCTGCTGGACAAGGGGATATCAAAAATGACAAGGAGAGAAAGTATATGCAGGAGATTAATTCGAGTAGGTGCAGGAAGGCAAAAAGAAGGAATTTGATTCTTGTTTTATGTGATATGCCTTTGGGAGTAAATTTCTGCTTTGAGACAATTCCACTAATTTCCATCATTTAGATGTGTCCACAGAAGAGCAGGTATTAGATGCCTTCAGAACAACTGCTAGTAAATGATGGGCTTATCATAGAATCATAGAATGCCTAAGGTTGGAAGGGACCTCTAGAGGTCATCTAGTCCAACGATAAGGGACCAACCGGCATCTGTAAATAGTTTTGACCAACTTTGCAGCTTTCACACTTTCTCCAAAGCGTGTGTGAAACAGCTTCCACAAAAGAGCTCTGTTCCTGCTAGCTGCATGGAGAACAACAGGTGCTCCCATGTGCACCACAGTAATGACGAGCCTGGATGCGTGCCCGTGGATGGACAGTGTCATCACCCTAGGGCTGGATGCGGTGATCCCTCACATTAGGCAAGGACCACCCAATGGATAAAACCCCAAGGCAGCTCCGAGAGAGGAATACCAAACACCCTCAAAATTGTGCTGTATCTAAGACTATTTTTCTACTGCGTCCTTATTACTACCATAGCCACACATGGAACTATTACTTACTCAGGTACAGAAAAACAAACCAGAGAAAAGGAAAAAAGAAAAAAAAGAGGGACCCTCTACCAGAGACTGGTAAAGCAAACAGTTCTGTGTGACATATATTCCTGGGATCAAAGGCAAAGGGTTGGATTTCTCTCTGTTAGAATATTTACTACAGAAATTGCATCATTACTTTTATCACTAGTTTTGGGCATGGACTTGCAGGGAAGATGAATTCACTTCTTTTGCTCTCCACCAGTATAATAATTTCCTATTTCATTTTCCTGTTAGAGGGTTACTTTTCTTGAGATTATAGCTGTTTCTAAGTGTACTGTCTTTAAGCACGCAGAAGCACAAAAATATCTTTTTATGAAATGGGAGTAATTCTGAAGTTATTTAAATTGTGCAATCCACTATAATGTAAAAACTGGTCTGACGAAGTGGTTTACTAGCTAGGTTCCTCTACAGTCTGAAATTCTTGTAACGTTTACCCCTGTGAAACAGTTTCAGGCCCCGCAGCACAACAGTGGTGAACTTTTGATCATGTAGATTTTAGCAGTCAAAATTCTAAGGGAGTAACTTATCACCCATTTTCTACATCTTGTTATTAAGAGAGATTTTAAGTGTTTGACTTTAAGAATATACAGAAATTGCAAGACCCCACTGTGTATTCTGAATGTCTTTGTGTAAATGCTCATACAAAATTAAGAGCAACAGTATTAC
Source organism: Crypturellus tataupa (assembly GCA_034781795.1). Classification (NCBI taxonomy): domain Eukaryota; kingdom Metazoa; phylum Chordata; class Aves; order Tinamiformes; family Tinamidae; genus Crypturellus; species Crypturellus tataupa. The sequence goes on from JAWLRI010000505.1 coordinate 842,013, forward strand.
AGCATTTGAAAAGCAATTAAACCTGATGAGTCTAAGTTCTGGATCTATTTATTCTAATGGCAAAATTCCTGGTGGAATTCCCAATGGTTTTTCCCTACAGGACGTTTATAATCTCTATGTTTTTATCTCATCAGGTCTGACAGCTACAGTGGAATGAATAATGTGAATTTCTATATTCAGGTGATGGTGACCCAGCTACATTTGTGGAGAGGAGACATTTGACATGATGTTGAATTAAGAGAAGCAACTAGACAAGTTGTAAAAATGATTTTTTTTTTTCAGTTCAAGCCTATAGTCTTGTGAGAGTGTTAGATGTGAGCTTTTTTTCAAACGATGAAAATACTGCAGACACTCCAAGTCTTGCCTGATTCACAACTCTGTTAACTCTCTGGAACAGACATAATCATCTTTCTACCTCATAACTATAGTGATAATGAGCAATGAATAGGAATGGAGAAAACATGGAGATTAACCAGAAAATTGAACCAGAAGATGCCTATTGGCCTCTGATATATTTCCAGTTGTTGGTCTTAATCCACTAACCAAAGGCTTCAAATGATACCAGTTCAAACTTCTGGATGACCTGCATCTAACCTATCCTGAACCAGCTCGTCCTAGATATGGCAAACTGTGGATGCTGGGGGCTGAGATCTTTTTTTTAATTAGATAGATAATTCTTGAGTTAGTTAAAAAAGATCCTTTGGCATTTATATGGCATTCTTTTACCTGAAAAGAGATTTTTTTTAGCTATTTGAGGACTAGAAATACCATACAGATAACATTTAGATCTCAAATTTAAAAAACTCTAGAATTTAAGATGCAAGAAGGGAAAAAAAAAGATTAAAAAAAAAAAAAACAGATAAAATCAACACTGGAGAGACGTTAATACCCTAGGTTCATTTAATCTACAATATGTCCTAATATTCAATATAGTATAATATATCAATATATCACAATAGATCATAAAAGTGCTAAAAAGAACATTTAGGACTGCATACATAATTAATGTGAGAATCTTCAGTTCTAGGTGACCTTACATCAAAAGAATAATAAAAAAAAATCCCTTTGCAAGAATAAATCCCATTCATAAATGAAATTAAATGGGATGATCTAAAATAATTTTAACTGCCATCCATAAATCATTCACAGAATAGGAGGGCTTTTTAATGTTTTTTAATAAAAGCAAGAAGGATCCTTTTAGTTGTTGATTAGCTACATGCAGAAATTTCAGCGAATGGTAAGTATTCTAGTCATCCATTCTAATTAAAATTTAAATTGAAATCTGGGTTCTAATGAAGAGGAGCTTAGTGCTAGTCTTCAGGGATCTTGTCAGTGGGCAAAGGAAGAAAAGTGCACAAAGAAGGCACTTACTTGGTGTATACAGCACTGTAAGATAAAAAGGAGAGCAAGTTGCCTTTCACGAGCAAAAACTGATGCAGGCATGGTTGTTCTTGATGCTACTGCTACTGATTCCAGAAAAGGAGCAAACACCAATAAGAAAGAAATGATTCCATAATTTTGTCCTTTCTAGCAAAATTGCATTAGTAAGATTACTTTTGGATTCTTTGACAGCTCTATGCTGGCAGCCTCCCAGTTTCCTGATAACAAACACAGAGAATGATGAATCTGGACAGATCTTCCTACCTTTGCATCTGCTCAGACACCCAAGTCTGAAGGGTCAACATTTGCTGAATGACTACAAAGAACATCAAAAGGAAGTGCAAAGCAGGCTCTTCAACACAATTCCAGTTTGGAGACATCTATACTTTTGTTTTTAAACTTCAAAAGGATGTTTTAATGTGCTCCTAAACATAATAAAAAAAAACTATCACACTCTTAAGCTAATGAATCGTTAAATGCCTTGGAAAATTACGTATATATCAAATGATAACCTGCTGAATGAATGAAAATGCTAAAGTCACAGCATCTTCCAGAAATAGCTAGGTTTCTCTACTGGTCTGATACAAGATAATTGAAAATACAGCAAGCATACTCTATTTTTAAAGCCTGTTTCTGCATTACCTCAGAAGCGGAAGTTTAAATGAATGGTTATAACCTAATTTAATGTCAATACTTTCCACCAATGGTTGCCACTAAATTTGATTTAAAAATAAATAAATAGATAAACATATAGATAGGAGGACGAATGAAAGATTAAGCAGATCACTGCAGTTTATACAACTGCATAGGTTGTCCTGTATGGACATTTAATTATGCTTTGTGCAATCAGGACATGGTAAATTGCCTTCTAAATCCCATTCCAAATACTGAAAACAAAGTCGCCCTCATTTGTTACAGATTCCTTTTCTGAAGGGTTGCTTTTTATTTTTTATTGTTTCCCTCCCCCCGTTCCCCCAAAATGTAATAAATGAAGTATTAAAGCCATCCCTCTCCCTGGCTGTGAGCTTTCTAGATGAAAGTTAACTCCTGGCTTTCAAACACCGTGAGTGGCAGGTTGCATACCGGAGCTGGGGAGAGATCTCACAGCTAATCTATCATGAACAAAATACAATGTCTCCCCACAAACCTCCCTCCATCGCTGTGCTCACAAGGTTGCAACAGCAGAATTCCCCTGGCAACATTTACAGTAGAGAATGCAGAAGCCATAAAAAAATAAATCTCAAGGACAGATTTGAGATAGACAACAGTTGAGTTTGATTAAAATGTACTAAAATTGTATTTTTTTCATTTAACAGTAAGCTTCAGTCAATGTTGTTTAATGTCAGTACTGTTAATGAAGTTGTCAAGCTTGTCACTTTCGCTGAATACCAACTTTACTAAGAAACTGGTACTACAATTACATCCAGCTCTATACGATTAAATTCATCAAAGCACACCAAGGCTCCAGATTGTGCCAGACCTTTGAAGAATTTCCCATGGCTTTGTAGTCTAGTCCATCAGAACAGCTCAACACAATGCACTGCCAAAACAAAGGAGCTTAAAAAGATCATTTCTGTTATTTAAAATATATAGGATTTGGCAACATTTACTTTTACCACCTGTAATTCAGTCTCCCCAACTGCCATCCCTCATTTATTCAGTGTAAGTCTCTAAAGCAGTTCATATAGCTGTTAAGTATCTAGATCTTTCACAATAGCATGTGAAATGCATTTATACACATTTTTTTAAATAAATCTTTAACAACAGAAGGATACATGAGGAGGAGCAGTATTTTCCTGTCCACATAACTCTCATATTTTAATATGTTGCTCACAGTCCACCAAAGCCGTGACCCATTATTCCTTCCTGTCTCTCTGCTCTTGGAGATCCCAACCTTTTTGCCCTTACAGGTGACTCCACTCTTTATGAGCACTCCCTTGCCAAGGTTCCTGTTAGATTTTAATCAAAAAGTACCATCATGATGTCCATCTCGGTATTTGACATATATCAATCATCTGCATCCTAGCTGGGTGCCAGCAAGACTGACTAATGACTCATGTGTCACCTGGAAACAATCCTTCTGTACATACCATTCCTTTCGTGGGAAGGACCATAAAAATAAGGCTCACACCAGGAATGTAACAACACAAGTGTTCCCTGAATTTCTTAAAAGTCATTAGTTTTGTCCCTTCTTTATAGCATCTTCCTTCTAAAGACCAAGCAGAACAAAAAACTGCCTGCAGATATAATTTTATGGGGATTTAAATACCTAAGAAAGCATAAGACATGAAAACACATGAAACAAAGTAATAATCAGCATGCTGATTTACAATGTGCTACACATACACTTATTCTATTCTACATATGTACACTTATTCTATTGCTGTAGCTGGGCTGAGAGTGCAGAAGGTTTAAATGTGAACGCCATATCACTGTATCAAAGCCCATTTGATAATACACAGTATAGTCTACTGTAAACGCTTGCTTGGACTGCATATCCTTTCCAGAATAAAATTCTCAAATATATCCAAAGAAAAAGGTTATTAAGAAGAAAGGAAAGATCTGAGCCTATGCTGCAAGCTCAAGACCATGTTAGGATCTCCAGACAGCTAATTTTAAGCTCTTCTGCAAGTAATCACATCTGTTTAACGTGGTAAATGGATCACAAAGAAGCAAAATTCTACACACAGTCAATGCAGCTGGAGAGAAGTTATTTCTTCTGGCTTCCTACCTGCATCATCTCCCTTCCTGGCCTGTGCTTATAAATAAAATACATTGAAAACCCTCATGCTTATACTTAAATATGAATGAAGTAAATAGATTTTGATAGCTCATCCATGGAGTCACCAGCCTCCAACTCTTACATGGGCACAAAGCACCAAGCGGTGTCTCCCCTGCCATTCTTAGGAACCTCGGCTGGTAAATATAAAGAAATAGAGGAAACAGAAACCACCCACACAGGTCACACCAGTAGCCCCTCTAATCCACCAGAGGTCAATCTTTGCACATGAGCCAGTAAAACTACAATAAAGCTACATTTATTTAGGACTGAGAAGAATATGGGACAGAACAAGCAAGCCACCATGGAAAAATATTAACAGGAATAATCTGGTAAAACCTTAAAATTCTCTGATTCAGGAAGAGGAAAATAAAGTGAATTGATTGATTATCTTCTTAGACATCTGCATACCAGCACATAAGGCATGTGGAATAAAGAAGAGAAATTGAAGTCTTAATAAAAAATCAAAATTATAACTTAATTGATCTAAGAGACTCCATGCAATCAGTTTCCCAGAATTGTCATATGAAAGGATGTAGAACCTACTCAAGAAGAACAGGCAGTGGGAAAGAAAGGACTTGTTATTTAATATTTTTAGGAGACATTAATTTACTCTGAGGTCACAGAATATAAAGAGTTTTTGAGCAGCTGAAGGACTCTTAAGAAATGATTAAAGGGAAATGTGGTGGGGATCTATTGCAGTTAACTAAAACAGGATGATCTAATGGAAGAGGCTTTATGAGCAAAAAAACAGGATCACTTAAACGACAGCACTTGGTGCCAATCAAGCATTTCCGTTACACAGACAACCAGTGAAAATTGGGTAAACCAGGACACAGAATCATATTTTCTTTTAGACATTCTGGTGAAGTCTCCTTGATCTAGATGAGGGAGAAATAGCCAGAGATAAAGTATTTCTAGATTTACTTTTAACTAATCTGAAGGTCACTTGAATATCTGAATATAGGAAACAGCTTAAGGGAGAATCATCATAGCAAGAGCACAGGAAAATACAAACCAATGGATTTCAAGATACTGTCAATCTCAAAAAATTGACTGGTCAGTTTTGCAGAAAGTAAGTTGAAAGGTGAAAAGAGTTCAGGAGAGACAGCAGTTCCTTAGCATAACTGTACTGTAAGGGGAAAGTAACAGAGAGAGTTCAGTAAATCATAAAATTTTTACTACCAGAAATGCTTGAAGACAACATAGGAGATAAAAATGATATCTTCTTTTTTTTTTTTTTTGTCTTTTTTAAGAGTTACAGAAGTAGCACAAGACCAGAGAATTTGACTCACAAAGGCATGAAATAACATAAGACCAGGAAATGATACAGTACATAACTAGAAACCATTCTTCAAGTGCATTACTAGAAGAAATGAAGGAAAATGTTGCAACACATCTTGCAAAGGAAAAATTATCAACACATAGTGCTGAAAAGACCAAAGTGCTTCCTGCTTTTTTGCATCTATCTTTATTAGAAAAGCCAACTACATGGTGCCCAACAATACCAATGACAATAGGATAATTTCTCAGGTTAATGTGGTGAAATAACAAGTTAAAAAGTAATTAGCTTAATGATGTTATTTAAAAAACTGTCTGAAGCAACTTCAGAATCAATAGGGATTATCTTTGAAGACTCAGGGATGGCAAGTAAAATAATAGAAAACTGGGAAGGGCCAACAGAAAACTAATATTTATATCGGAAGAACTGGAAAATTATCAGCCTAATTTAAATTCCCCCCAAAGCAATGGAACAAATAATTAAACCAACTGGTCACAAGCCCTGAAAAGAAAACAAGATGAGTAACAATCATTGTTGATTTGTCCAGAGCAATCATACCAACTAATCTAATTAGTATAACAGGAGAAAAACTCTAGTGGATACAGAAGTTACAGATGTCTCATACCCTCACTTAAGAAAGACTTCTGGCATTACCTCATAAAAAATCTAGGGAAAACAATTGTAAGGGAAATTGTAGAAGGAAGGGGGGAAATTATTGGAAAAATATATTTGAAATGTAGTTATTCCTCCTCCTTATCAATTAGAGGATTGTATCAAGCAGAGTTCTGCAGTGCATTGTACTGAGTTTGTCCTTCTCTGATATTTCCATCAGCAACCTGGATGACAGAACGGTGTCTGAAATCTTAAAAAGTACACATGCCATGTCATTGCAAGAAAGCAAAATGCATGCCCAGGAGGTCAAAAAAAGTATAAGAGATGCTCACAAAGTAATTCTCCCTCACTGAAGGATCTCCTGCTAAAGTACCAGGTTGAGTTTTGAGTAATATTTTTGAAGAAATCCAGGTATCAGTTGGAAAGAGCAATGGGAAAGATCTACAATGAAAGGCTGAACAAACTGGGTCATTTTAGGAGACTGAAAGAAGGCACAGCAGCAAGTGCCAGAAAAGACTTAAAAAAAAAAAAAAGGGAGAGAGAATAATCTGTTTATCCTGGCCATGATGGATGAACAGGCTGTGAAAGTCCATTCTTTGGTCTTAAAGATAGATCAAGGTGTATGAAGAGATGGCAGACTAACTGATCCTGCTCTGTTAGAGAGACAGACATGGTTGACCTTGAAAACTTTTATCAGAAAGATTTCTAAGAAAATCCCCATAAACATACCCACTCTTTCTACAAATATGGTAATCTCAAGTGCCTGAAGTAACAGGCCGTTAATGTAATTCTGGATTCTCAGTCTGATCTCTTGCTCGATCAGTTTGGCCATATCTGCCTGACAGTGCACTGTTGTTTTTATAATCCTAGCTAATAAAAATTTCTTTAAAATAGCATCCTACCGTATGTAGAAATAGAAGATCTTGTTGTCCATGTAAATGTCCAGCTCTAGTTTCAGCCCCTTGGATTTGGAAGTATCTTCTGGTGACTGATTGTACTCATTAAGTGTGCATGATGTGAGGGAAAAAATACAAGAGTACTTAGACTACATCTTCTGACAGTGTCCCCTCCATATATAACAGCGCTGGAATATTTCATCTTTGACTCATTTCAAAACCTCTGTCACAAACTGTACCAGAAGCTTATCTCTTGAACCCCCTCCTCATTTTTCTATATCTTTTGAAGACAGATACACTTGAACTGAAAAACAGCAACGAATTGGAGGGAGAAGGGAATCTTTTCAAAACATGGCAGTAGCAGGTGTCGTTGGGTTGTTTTTTAAAACCACTGCTTCATGTTTGCGTATTAAGCAGAGGTTTGCAGGTAAACAGTAGTGACTTCAGCTATTTTTAAAGCAGCAATACGCATGAGCACTGCAGATTATTCTCTCTGAAGGCCGTTACCTTATCTTTTTCAGGATGGAATTCATTTGCTGCTGTTCTGCCTGGACCTTTCATTTTGGTCTGCCTGAAGTTTATACTCTCCGAAGACCAGGAATCTAGTTCCAATTTCTTAGCTCTAAGGAAAGGACAGGTCAACACTGCGACTGCAGAGTCCAGTTGAAGGTCTATGGTGAGCAGTGTCCCCCAGGGGTCAGTCCTTGGTCCAGTCCTGTTCAATTTGTTCATCAATGACCTGGATGAAGGCACA